>CM040422.1:12837407-12907683 GCA_022702705.1 Papilionanthe hookeriana x Papilionanthe teres
GTTTAGTTGAGTTTTGTCTCTTGCTCAGTGAACTTGGCCATTTGATTGTCCGATGAGTAAAGTGACATTTCACTTGATGCTTTACTTAAGAGCTATAATAATGAAAGCCTTTAGGGGGCAAATCAGTTGTTAAAGAATTTAACCGCTTTGATTAAAGTTGAATTGATGATTTGGGATGATTTAATTTAGTTTCAGAATTCAAGTTCATTTTCTCTTAAGTGTTTTAAATTGTTTGAATTGAAAGAGGTGTTTATATTATTCAATTTAACTAAACTTTTAATGATTTAAATTTAATTTGACTTAATTGTAACACTTTAGGTCAATTTTAATTTGTTTGCTTTTTTATGTTTTTAATTATGAATTGTCTTAAGGTTGGTTTTCTTTAATGTTTCAAATTTGTTTTAGATTTGTTTTTTAAGTAATTTCAAATTAATTTTAATGTTTTAAATTTATTTCAATTTGATTATTAAATCACTTAATGTTTTAAGCTTTTAATTTAATTACGGTTTATTTTCCTTTTAATTATTTAATTATTAATTTCAATTATCATTTTTGAGTTTGATTAAGAGTTAAATATTATTAAAGTGATTCATTTAGGGATTTTAAATTAAAGAATTGATATCTTCTTAAATTATACCCCTAATCTTAATAATCCAAATTTTAATTTATTCTTCCAAAATTTAAATTGTTTAATTAATTAAAATTTACTTTAAATTTTTTCAAGATGATTAATGGGTTTCTACCCCTTAATTCCCTAGGTTTCAATCATCTAATGAAAATTTTAAAATCAGATATTTTACCCTCCCCTTGATTAAACCTAAATACTAATTAGGGTTAAAATTCTTTAATTACCTTTATGCCCCTTTAGGCTTATTCATTTCATAACTCATCAAATTAAGCTCACATGAACTTAAAATCTTTATTTCACATCACTCACATGTCAATTAAAACATTAGAGGAGAAAATGTGATTTTTCTGAATGTAATTTAATTTATATATTTATTTTTGTGAAAAATATGGGTTTTAAATAAAAATTCAACAACATGATCAAGGTAAGGTTTCTGTTCTTAGGAAACTTATGGGATGTTCCTACTAACCAGAGGACCATTTGGACCAATGTTGGAGATTTTTTTTAATCATATTTTATTTATCATAATTATTTTGAGTTTTGGGGTATTAATTAATTATAAAATAAAATTAAAGTTGAAAAATGAATTTTATATTTTTCATAAATCTCTCTGACCTGAAGGAGTCCAAAGAAACAAATTTTATATTTTTCTGATTTTTCTTTGATTTATTAGAATTAATTTAGTGAAAATGTAGGGAAATTGATTTTTTAATATTAAAAATTGCCTTAAGCCTTTAAAATCCAATATCTTAACCTAGAGACTTATGAAAAATATTTGGTTTATTCCTAAGTGATTAAGAGGCAAAATGTGACATATTTATGATTTTTAATATTTTTGTGATTTTTATTATTTTTTAATTATTAAAATATTAAAAATATAGTGAAAAATTCATATTTTAATTTTCTTAGACTCCTCTAATATCAGAGAAGTCCTAAAACTAATTTGGTGAATTTTTGAAATATATTTTGGGTTTTATGAATTTTTAAAATTAGAAAATAGTCATGTGATTTAATTAATCAATTTAATGGGTTAAACCATTTTCAATTGATTCCAAATTTTTATGTGAGACTCCTCTGACCCTAAAGATCAGTGGAGAATTGTTTTCAAGTAATTTTGTTGTGTGGTTAATCCTAATTAATTAAAATTTAATTTTGGGTGTTTGGACTAATTAGGGTTATTCTTGAGGAATTAAACCAAACCAAAATTTTCCTAAGGCCCTCTGGTCATGAGATACCTCCTAAATTTTCCTAGAATTTTCTAAGCAACATGCTAATTACTGGAATTAAAATGGCAAAACAGACACATAAATTAGGAAAATCAATATCTTGCCACAGAGATGGCATCTGGCCTTGGAAAATTTAGGAAATGTTTCCAAGAACAGAGGCTACAAAAGCCCTATGGTCTCATGACATGGTAAATTGTATAAATGCATGAAGAATTAAAATACTAAAATCAGCAAATAATTAATTAAAAATAAAATACTCATAAAAAAAAACTTAATTCTTTTTCCACATTATTCTCCTCTGTTCACTGAGCAAAATGGTATTTTTATATTATTTTTGTGATTTTTCTTCACAAATATATGGATTTTTGAAGTTTCAGTTATTTAAATAAATCAAAAATACACTATTTATCTACTTAACTCAGTCAGCGTCGCGTCAACCTCGTCAGCTCTGAAGCCCCACGCGACTCGCTCCTATTCGACGCCGCCACCTGAGTCAGCAGCCACGCGCCCCGCGGTCACGTTCCATCTCCTCGCCCGGCTCGATCTGGATCATCCACTCGATACACACATGATCCGACGGTTCCTGGTCATCGTCTACGACTGGTGTGTCCCGAGAGCCGTCCACACTAAAACCCTAATATCTCCCTCATTTCTTAACCAATTTACATGAAATTTGATCCTATGTGTTCGTTTAAACAAGAGCTACAAATTCTTACGGCTAACATGCATTGAAATTAACTCAAATGAAATGGAGAATCACTGGAAGCTCTCGGGAAGGAGGAGTTCTATACCTTAGCTCTGAGAAGTGAAGCTTCAATCAAAGGAGCTTAGCACGTTCGTTGGAGCTGGAGGAGCCCATGGATGAAGCCTGCGGCCACAGTGAATTGTCCAAACCGGACTTCCACCAAGCCCGATTTCAAAGCTCAGTCGATAGAAAAATGGCTGGCTTCGGAGAGGGGGCTTTTGCTGGGGAACTTCTTCTCTTGGTACGGTGAAGGTGTAGGGTCAATCAATTTGAGGATTGGCTCGCGGTGGTGAAGTATCCTCGTTTTTGGGGTGGATTTTGAGCTGAGAAATCGAGCTCGCAGAGGGGGTTTTAGGGCTGGATTTCGGTGGGGATCAAGTGCTGCGTGTTTGGAGAAGGGTCCGGAGTGATTTTGGCGAGTTTTGGTAAGGTTTGGTTCGAGCACCTCCTTTGGCCGAGAGGTGGTAGTGTTTAAATAGAGGTGGTTGGAGGGCTTCCGAGGGCGATTAGAGGTCGGGATCGACTGCTCAGGGAGGAGAAGAACGACCATGGTGTCCATTTGGGGTGGGACGGCTCGGCCGGTGGGTTTGAATTTTTGACTCGAATGGGTGCTCTCGGCTCGGTGTTTTCCGGCGGACGTGGTGGCCGGCCGGCCGAGCATGGGTCACCATCCGACTCGGTGGGGTCGAGGTCGGAAGTTGGTGCAATCAATTAGGGTTTGACATGTGTAAAGGGTTTGATTTAAATGGCATGGGGGGAAGCTCATTTTTGGCTTAGTTTGGTCAACTCATGCAAATGGTTTGGGTGCACCCTCCCATGACCTGGTTTTGGGCTTAGGGAATCATTTGGGTGAGCTGAATTGGGGTGGTGAAGTCTCCATCCACGGTGAGGTGGCTAAGCTTAGTTTAGAGTGTAGCATGGATGAGGTTAAAAATTCTTAATGAAGGTTTAAGAAAGAGCCCCCTCTTCTTGCCATTAATGGCTTGGTGAGGTGCGAAAGCTCTCATGGCTTCATACGGCTTATAAATGGCTTCATTTGGCTTGCTCATGGCTTGGGAAAAGGTTGGCTTATTTTCATAGAAATGGGTTTTGGTATTTTTGATGAATTTAGGAGAAATTGGCATGAGGCTTGATTTGGATTTATTTGATGATTGATTTAGAACTTAGGGATGATATCAATTAAAGGTATGATAAGAAGAAATTGACATGTGGGCTTTGGAACCAATTTTGGGCTTTTTGAAATCATTTTGGATGGGCTTTTAAAATGGTTTAAGGAAGTGGACTTTTAGGTTTTAAAATAAATTGATAGATGAAAATTGGTGAGGGTGTTGGGTTTAGGTTAGGTATGTGTCATGAGAACTTTAGAAGAGATTTGATGTCATTTGGAGTTGAAATGGGTTCAATTTGGGCTTTCTCGTAATGAGGTCAAAATGGGCCAAATTGGGCTAACTTGGGTTAAGGTTGGACCAATGTTGGGTTTGATGTAAAATTAATGTTGAAAAATGTTTATGGGGGTGCGACAAAGAGTTATCAATTTTGGTTGGGCTTTGATTTTGGAATTTGGGCTCATTTGGGTTCATGATGGATTTAGGCCAAATTGGGGATTTTTGGTTTGGGTTAGGTTTGGGTGGAGTTTGGTTTCAAATTTAGGGCAAATCATGTTATTTTTTTTGTTTCTGAGGATGTTATGAAGGTTTAGGAAAATATTTGGGGTTAATTGGAGTTAAGTTAGGTTGGTTTGGGCTAAGTTTAGGTCATGGGACAAATTTGGGCTTTTAGCTTCAAATTGAAATTGGATCCACATGTTGATGAAATTGGGTTTGGATTTAGTCTAAATTGATATTGGGATATTGAATTGAAGTTTAGAATTGTATTGGATCAAAATTGAGGTCAATTGGGTTGGTTTGGTTGGACATTGGGCTCGTTTGGTTAAAAAAAAGGGTAAATTGGGGGTTTTGGTAAAAGTGGGCTAAATTGACAAAACTGGCCTATGGTGTAGTTGAACAAATTGAAATTGGGAATATTTAGGATTTTCTGAAATTTTTTGGGAATTTTTGGATTTTTTGGGTTAAAAGGGTCTTTTGGGTATTTTGAGGGTATTGAGGGGGTAATTGGAAAATTTTGGCGTATTTAGTCATGGATGATCAATTTGAGTGGGAGGAAATGTTTAGGATTGGTTTTGAGAAATTTTGGGTAATTTAGGCAATTTTGCAAATTTTGGGCAATTTCAATGGCATTTGGTAGGCTTGATGGGTTTAGGGCCCCAGGGGTCAAAAATTGAAATTTTGGAAAAATAAAAATTGATCAAGTGTGAGTGAAATGAAATCATTTTGGTTGAGCCATGAAGCCTTATTAAGCTCACAAGATCCATGAGAGGACTCATTTTAGGCACTCAATATGTTTTTCCTAACCCTCTTAGCTAGGGGTTTAAGGGTTAAGGTCCATTCATATGAATCACCTACATAAGTCAGGGAGTTGAGTTGGGTGAGAGTGTGGTTTTAAGATTTGGAATGTGTGTGTTAGTGTGGTGTGTGTAAGCTTGCCCTCACCAAGACCAGACCACCCGGGGTAATCCTAAGGCCAAAGAGTCCTACAGGAACCTCATCCTTTAAACCTCCACATTTGATCTTAACCCTCCAAGTGGCCTCGGGGTTTACAATCAAACTTTTGGTATTTGAAGGGAGTTAAGAAGTGTTTGAATTTCTAAGTCATGGGTCCCATTTCTAATCCTCTAAGATAGTCAAAGAGAAGTCCTATGGCTAGATCCTAAGTACTAAGGAGAGAGAAGAGAAAAGACCTCATAAAAAATGAGGTCAACAAAGATATAATTACAGATAAGTTAATGAATCTTCAAGAAATGCATACTTTAAATGTGCAGGTAACATCTTTAATTCCAGTTTAGGGGCTTTTTCAATTGAGGGTAACAGTATATCACTTTTAGTTGTCTAAAATTTCCCAATTTTCATGAATATAATTAGTCTCTTCAGATGAATTTTCTTCATTTAATGACTCATCATATACCATAGATTCTTTATCTTTATCATCAAAAATGACCTTACATCTTTCTTGGTAATGCTTTTCAATGATATAATAAAAAATATTCATTCGATAACATTTTTCTTTTTAGGATACCTCATTGATTTTAGAATATTGAATGTTATCTCTTGATCATTGACTCTCATCGTTAATTCTCCTTTTTGCACATCAATCATAGCTCGACCAGTAGCTAGAACAGGTCTCCCTAAAATGATAGGTATTTCTTTATCTTCTTCCCTATCTACAACAATGAAATCTATAGGGAAGATAAATTTATCTGCCTTAACAAGAACATCCTCTATAACTCCTTTAGGAAAAGTGACCGATTGATCAGCTAACTGAAGAGTTACAGTGGTAGGAGAAATCTCTCTTAAATCTAACCTTCGAAAGATTGAAAATGGCATGAGATTAATACTAGCTCCTAAATCACATAAGGCTTTTCCACTGAATTTTTCTCCAATAGCACATGGTATAGTGAAACTTCCGGGATCTTTAAGTTTACGAGGTAATTTCATCTGAATTATTGCACTACATTCTTCATTTAATGCAACAGTTTCATAAGCTTCAATTTTTCTCTTCTTGCTTAAAATATCCTTCATAAATTTTTCATAGCTTGGCATTTGCTCCAAAGCATCAGCAACAAGCATGTTGATGGTAAGTTTCTTAAAAATTTCAAAGAACTTAGAAAATTGATGGTCAAGCTTATGTTGTTTAAGTCTTTGAGGAAAAGGTGATGGTGGTCTTTCAACTCTCACTTCAATAGGTACAACGGTATGATTTTTACTTGGAGAAAGGGTATCTTTAGGTTTTTCAATCTCTTCAACTTCTTTCTCTTTTTCAATCTCATTCTGTGTTTTCTCTTGTAATAACTTTCCACTTCTAAGTTTTACAGCTTTTGCTTGTTCATGTTCTTTTTCAGATCCTTTAGGATTAAATTTCACATTGCTATGCAGTGTTTCTTGAGGTCTGTAATTAATGAAATTAGCAATTTGACTCATCTGATTCTCAATATTACGAATAACAGTGTTTTGACTTTATAGTTGATTGCTTAGTTGCAAGATCAATTCTTCTACAGATAAATTTTTATGCTGATTGTTATAACCAGGAGGATAAGTTAGTTTATAGTTTAAATTTCCTTGATTGTTCCAATTTGGATTAACTTGATGTCCATTACTCCAATTAAAATTAGGATGATTTTTCCAACCAGAATTATAATAATTAGAATAAGGATTATTAGTTTTACTAGTAATAGCTTGCAAAGTTTCCATTGTTTAAGAATCATCAGAATTTGCAGAATTATCATTACTTACATGTTATATATTAATAGCAAAAATATCTAATTTCTTAGATATCGCAGCCACTTGTGAAGCTAAAATAGAAAATGTTTCATTATCATGAATACTTGTCATTCTTTTAGGATTAACCCTTTCAGAAGGTCATTGAAAATTATTATTAGTCATTTCTTCAATTAAGGTGTAGACTTCTTCAAATGTCTTAGCCATTAAAGAACTACCAGCGGTAGCATCAATAATTGATCTAAGTGATCCAATAAGTCCATTATAAAATGTTTGAATAATTAACCAATCTGGTAAAGCATGATGAGAAAAGTTTCTTAATAGTTCTTTAAATCTTTCCCAAGCTTTATAAATTGTTTCTCCATCAAATTGCGTAAATGAAGTAATATCATTTCTCAATTTAGCAATTTTAGAAGGAGGAAAATATTTAGCAAGGAATTTTTGTGTCATATCAGCCTATGTTTTAATAGAACAAGTTGCTAATGAATTAAGTCACATCTTTGTTTTATTTTTTAAGGAAAAAGGAAAGAGTCTAAGCCTAATAGCATCATCAGAAACATTATTATATTTAAAGGTAGCACAAAGTTCTAAAAAACTAGCAAGGTGTAAATTTATATCCTCATTAGGTGTTCCTCAAAATTGATTGTTTTGAACCATTTGAATAATAGAAGATTTAAGCTCAAAAGAATTAGCATCTACAGCTGGAATTTGAATACTAACATGAAGTTCATCAATTAGTAGGGTTTGCATATTCCCTTAATGGTTTATAAACATTTTGTTCATTAATTTCGATTGGATTTTGATTATTGTTATGTAAGTTAACCATTTTTTGATGTTTTGAAATTTGTTTTCCTTTTTTAATTCTTTTAAATGTTCTTTCTAATTCATAATCAAAAGGTAGTAATCCTTCAGATCCAGAACTAAGCATAAAAATTTAAAGAAAAATATTTTTGTTTTATGTTTTGTTTTTATGTTTTATTTTTACTTTTTATTTTATCTATCCCCGGCAACGGCACCAAAAACTTGATGCGATGTGACATTATATATGCTTTAAAATACAAGAATTTGATACCACTTTTTATAATATTTAATTCCTAGCAAATAGCTTCAAAAACCTGATGTGTGAGGTCTACTTTTATAATTTTATATTTAGATTTAATTATTGTAAAAGTCACAATTTTAAACGCAAGTATACATATCATTCAAGTAATACAGGGCTCTAGTGGAGTCCTGGTTATCGATCCCATTGGGATAGTAAAATAAAAAGTAAGAGATTTAAGTAATATTTTGAAAATTTCTTATGCAAATTATATATACTCTTTTTTTTAATATATATATTCAAATAATAATTTTTACTAAAATAAAAGAAGCAGTAAGCAGAAAATCAAAATAAGCAGTAATTAAAATTCTATGCAAGTATAAAAACGACTTTCTCCTTTTTCAACTAATCCAAGAATTATAGATTAATTATCTTTTGTAGTGAATTAAGATTATGGTATTGTGCCAAATAGAAGCATTCTTATTCTTTACCCTTTGGTCCGAGTGCGAAGAACATTGACTAATCTATAGTTAGGCTCGGGATGTTTTATTAGTAGAATGGATTAATCCGAGGCTCACACTACTAGATGTCCGAGGTGGCTATGGTCGGCCCTACCAGGTGACCGTTACCTTTACTATAAATAAAATTATTAGAATTTAGTTTGTCACTCTAAAAACTAATTAATTTTACGCCCAATAAACTATATCATCCTATTTATTTGCACTTCACCTTAAACAATCCGCGTATAGCCTGCGATTACCTAAGGATTCATGTGATATCTACTAATTAAGAATTTATCTCCAGATAGGTCTCAAAATTCTTCAACAGGTTTTAACAAATTAAATGACCAATTTAAAAAGTAAACTAAGATCAGGTATTAATATCATCACAATATTTTAAAATATTTTATAATTAATTCTCCTACGAAATTTAATTAATTTATAATCATTTCATAGTTGAAAGGAGAAAGATAACTAACTACTCAAAACTTATTAAAATAACACAACAAAACATATTTATATAACTTTGAACCAAAGTACAAATACTTATTTGAAGTGTTCCTTCAAGTGATCCACTGACTTCTACTGACTCCAAAGCAATGATAAAAAAACTCCAACAGCCATAACACACAATAAACACTCAAAATAAACTCACTAGATACAAAATAAAGTGGCACCCTAAGTATGGAAGAGACTAAATAAAACTCGAGATGAGAGATACTAAAATGGATATGTGTACTAAGAGGGGGCGTTTTGGTGTAATTTTCTCTGTAGAATGGGCTCCTATTTATAGAGCTCTGAATTTGACCAGGGGTTGCTTAAGGCACCTCTTCAAAATTCGTTCAAATTCAATGTATCTTCTAGAAGGTAACTTTCGCGCCTAGGCGCCGGACTCCGTGACCAAGTCTTTCGCACCTCTTCAATTTGGGTCGCACCTCTTCGAGATCCAGACCGTTTCCTTGTGTCCAAATACATTGTATCACATGTCCTATATATTAGGAGTAACTTCCAGTCTTCCAGAAGCTCCAATAACCGCTTAACACCGTCAAAATAACTGCCCAAAGTCATCCAGAAAACTTAACAGCGTCTGTATCGAACTGGCGCTTAGGCGCCGGACTCTGGCGCCTAGGCGCTAGGCCAATAATTCTAAAATTTGCTACATAAGCTCCATTGTTGCTCCTTTTTCCTCATTTTTCCTTCTTTTTCTTTCTTGGACTCTTTTTAATCATCTACATCCAAAAACATGAAAATACCGTTCATTAAAGCATAATATCCTTAAGAGTTGAATCATAAATAAGGCATAAAAATGGGTATTTTTTTAGGTAGATCATTAACTTAAAACTTAGGTTCAACCCACATTGAACCTAACTCAACATTTCAAACTTAGGTTCAACCTAAACTGAACCCAAGTTATCTTAAACCTTAGTTTCAACCCACATTGAACCTTACTCAACATATCTAACTTAGGTTCAACCTAAACTGAAAACAAGTTAACTTAGACCTTAAGTTCAACCCATATTGATTTTAACTTAACACTTCTAACTTGAGTTTAAACAGACATGAACTCAAGCTAACTTAACATTAGATTCAATTTACATTGAATCTAACTCAACACATCTAATTTGAATTTAAATAAACATGAACTCAAGCTAACTTAACATTTGATTCAATCTACATTAAATCAAACTTAACACTTTTAACTTAAGTTCAAACATACATGAACTCAAGTTGAATCAACTTTAAATTTAATCTGCATTAAATCTAACTCAACTTAAGTTTAAACAAACATGAATTTAAGATTAACTCAACAATTTCAACTTAGGTTTGACTTAAAATCAAATTTTTGACTTAAAATCAATTTGAGTCAAAATTCCTTAATTAAAGTTCAAACTACTTTAAAGATCAAATCAAACATATTAGATTCAAACAATATTGAATCTAATTATCAAAAGATTTTATTTAATTCTAATACATATTAGACATTGAATGTAAAAATAAAATTCAACTCATGCTAACCTTATCTAAGTCTAATCCTAATTAGACTTTACATTTCCTCTAGATTCAAATGACAATGAATCGAGAAATCTAAAATCTAAGTTATGTTAGATTTTACCTTATTCTAACACAATTAGACATAACATTTCTTTTAGATTCAAAAGACATCGAATCAAAAATTCTAAAATCTAACTTATGTTAGATTTTATCAAAGTCTAATTTAGAATTAATTAAAATCATTACATTTAAAGGACATTGAATCTAGTTTCCAAATGTCAAATCTTTAAATTCAAATAACATTAAAAATAATGTTTAAATTTAATCAATAATGAATCTAAAATTCCTAAACTTTAGATTCAAATGACATCGAATCTAAACTCTTAACACTTGAGTCAAAAATCTATTTAGAAGACATCGAATCTAAAAACTAATCATTAGATTCAAATGACAATGAATCTAAGATCAATTAACAAAAATGACATGAAAATGTTAAAAAATCGTAAACAGCCAAAAAATTTCAACCTAAAATAGGAAAAATACATTAAAACTTAAATGAAACCTTAATGAACAAACTTCACCGAATGTAACTTGAACCCAGTGTTCTTAGTCTACGAAAATTTCTCGGATGACGCAATCCTGGTTGCTGACCGAAATCTTCTCATTCTTGTTTAAACACCTTTCGGACTAAGTAGATTATGGCCCTTGGTGACCCTAGGACGATGGAGCGTGTTACATCTTGACCTGGTTATCCAAAATGTAACCAAATAAAACAAAAAGATTTAAGAAATAAAATTGACATTATGTCTTTTAAATTTAACTTTATTTTCCTTTGCAGGATGAAAAAAGTTTCATTTTAGATTTTCTTTGCATATTATAGGGTGTGCTAACTCTGTTTTGTAGGACAATTAAAACGAAACGACGACACTAATTTTGTTTTAAATTTCCTCTGCATGTTATAGGGTGTGCTAACTCTGTTTTGTAGGATGACATTCCAAAGACGGGACAAATGACAATAAAATAAAATCAAAAACAAAATTGACAAAACAATAACAAAACGACATTGACAAAAGAAAATAAAACAACGACATCAAAATGAAACAAAACCAAAACTTTTAGGATAGTCACATAACCTAAAGCTTTTAGGATAGTCGTCAAACAAATGACATAAACGTCAATAAAATATCAAAAATAAAACATAGAAAATAGCATTGACAGAATAATTAAAAATGGAAAAACAACAAAAACAACAATCAACCAAGATATACTTTTAGGGTAGTATGACACATTACCCTTAGGATTGAAAATTGTTATTTCCTTCCTTAAAACTTTTTTTTTTTGCCAACAAGCAATTAACATTAATAATAAGTTTTCATGGACAAACATAATTGTCTTAAGTTGTAATTAACTATAGGAGCTTGCTCCTATAGGAGATTAAAAGAACTCATAATAGATATTTTATCCAAATCTCTGGTTACCAAAATCTCATCCTTATAAAGAACTCCTAGAATAAGGTATTCTAGAATTTTTTTCATAAGGATTATCATTGACATCTTTCTTTCTAATGTTTTCTATCTAATTAGCTATTATTTTCTTCAAATTTTTTATTATCTAAGGATCCTTTTACATGATCCAAAAAAAATAAGAATTATTGAATATTAGGGCAATATTATAGACGAACAGAGTGGAGACTCCAAAAAAACATCGACAACGAGAAAATCTTTGACACGGCTTTAAAGGCCGAAATAGCATAATACCCAGCTTTGGACTTTCCACTTCATGGGGTGTAAGATTGCTAAGCTCCCTCTAAAATATCTCGATGTTAATCTCCTTAGAGGTAGAAGGAAACAAACTCAGATGGATGAGATAGTTGATAAGATGAAGGCTCGAATTCATGATTAGAGGAACTCTTTTCTCTCTAATGGTGGTAGGCTTACTTTACTTAAGAGTGCTTTAGTCAGCTTACCTCTACACACTATGCTACTTATCAAATCAAAAAAAAGGTATTCATAAAACTCTGAAGGTGCTTTTTAACAAGTTCTTGTGGAGGGGCACTAGGTCTACTAAAATTTGGGCTAATTGAAATTTTGGCTTGTAAGCCTACCTCTTCGGGAGGTCTGAGTTTTAACACCTTGCAACAGATATCTGATATTAATATGTGTAAGCTTTGGTTCAAATTTAGAGCTTGTGATTCCTTATGGGCCCAATTTATGAATTATAATTACTGTAGGCTCATACATCCCTCTACTGTTACTTACCACCAGTTCAACAGAGATGGGTTTGTCATCAAATTTGAGTTGGTTCCTAGCCATCCAAAGAAACCAATCAACAATGAAAGGAACAGTCTCATATTTCTTGGAGGTCCAGCTTTACCAACAGGTAAGGAGTATATCCTAATCAAACAGATCCCCCTCAATTATGAAGTGTCTAAATAACTCATTCCAAACCTTCTGAGAAAAGCTGCACTAAAAAAAACAGATGGGGGATGGATTCCTCTTTCTCTAAACACAAACAACATCTTGAAGGACACCTCAAGCCTTTAAGTTTAAGTATGTCATCAATTAGAAGGAGTCTGTCGAAGGTTCTCCAGCAGAAAAAAGTCATTGATGGTGCTATGATGTCCATAAATGAGTGCAATTGAGTCCCCTTGTAAAGAAGACCACCAATGGTCCCTTATAGACACATTATGTACATAAAAAATTTTTTGCTTAATTTTTCTTTAATAAATGTCTATCTATTTCAACAAGCATCATTCTATTAAACTACAAAAGCAAGCGAGTTATTTATTGACGACTAACTATAATAATAGAGCCTCAAAATTGTGTCCTTCCATCTTCAAATATTTAAGAAGCTTTAACTATAAATATCCTATGTCATTGCATCTTTAGATCCATTAAAAGAGTTTTTAGCAACAATAGTTCGCATATCCCTTATATCATTGCTCTGAATTCAAATCTTACACTAGACGATAAAACTTTTCTCTTCTTCGTGTGAAAAGATTTCCTCAACAAATGGTCCAACATCTAAAGGGAAATAGATTATTTAAAGTTGAGCCTGCATAGCCTACATCAATAAAGGCTTCAAATTCTTGCTCGACGTTTCATCAAAATGAAACTCCTCTTCTAGGATTAGCATTTAAGAAATAAAGATATTCAGTAGACTACCTATGGGAGGACCTCCCCAAGATCATGTTTAAATTAAATTACCATATTTGCAATATATGCCAAATTCACTTTCATAAATGTAAGATAAATAAGTTTTTCAACTAACCATTGGTATATTTCTGTCACCATTGTAGGGTTTTATTTTATTATTATTTTTATTATTTTCATTTATTTATTTATTTTTCTTACTTCCTTTAATTTAAGCTTCGAGTCGGTAAATATAAAATCATGTTTTCTTGTTATCTTTTTTGTTGTTTCATTTAGTAATCGATAATGTATTTTTATCGTGAATAATGATCCCTTGATGTCGAGTTAGTACCTTCAATACTAAAGATATATTTTCATTTCCTTAATTATTTTATCTCAAATTCTTCAATAAAAAATGTTTTAAAAACTTTTCTTGCTCATCATTTTTCTTACAATTATAATATCAACATACAAAAACAAAGTATAGATTCCTATTGTATTTAGGTCTTGAATGAACAAGGTGTGATCCCCTAACTTGACTTCTAATATGGCATTCACGTTGCTTTCAAGTTTTCCAAAACAAGCTATAGGTGAGTTTTGGAGACCACACAATGCCCTTCTTAGCTTACAAACCTTGTTGGTTCCATGACCTCCCCCGAAACATGGGAGAAAATCCCTGTAGATTCCTTCCCTTAGATCATTACGAAGTAATGAACTTTGAACATCAAACAATTGAAATTTTCAGTTAAAGTGGACAATCGCTAAGAATAAGACTCTTATCAAATACATCTTTGTAACTACAATAAATATCTCTTAGTAATATACTCCATAAATTTGAGTGTAGACCTCAGATCTAATCGTGAATCATATCTTTCAACGATCCCACTAACTTTGAATTTCAAAATAAACACTTGTTTTACCTTACAGTTTTTTTTTTTTCCCCTCTAGGTAACTGTATCTTCTCAAAAGTTTTATTTTTCTTTATGGCTTGAATGTCCACTCATGCCTTTCTTCATTAATCTTTATATAATGCCAACAATCAAATTTTAAGAATTGAAGTAATGTTTATATTTACAAGAAAATTTAGCAAAAAAGAGAACTTCTCGCGCGGTCCAAAATGGATGAACAATATAACGGTCGTTTGTGTTTTTTGAATGAAAATTGGTAGATTAAAATCATTATTTCCATCTTTATATTTCTTTTGAAAGAAGGCTCCAACACAAAAAAAAATTGACTGTATCGAATGGAAACTTTATTATTGGGATTGCACTCGTTCTAAATTTGAATACATATGGGATTCTGAGTTATGTGGGGAAGTAGTCCAACGTCAGTATTTTTTTTTTTTTTTTTTTTTTTTTTTGTATATTGGAGGGGTTGGAGGATGTTGCTATTAGGATTTAATGAAGACATGAAGGAAGATGTTGTTAACAATATTTAATGAAGATGTGGATGAGAAAGGTATATGTGGTAAGAAGTGGTATATATTCTTATTTTTTGTTGTAGAACTTACCCTTAGCAAAAAAAAATTGACCAAAAATAAGCCCCTCTGCTAAGAAAATGACATCAATAGCAACAAATAATTTTGGTAGCTAGATGATAGCATTTATATTATTTTTCTGGACTGTCGAACAAAAAATAAGGCTACACTTGATTTCTTTCTGCTCATCTTTCACTCTATTATTATCATAAATTATATTTCTTTTGAAGTATTCATGATGTAAGATTTTTTTATATGCTTAAATAAATAATAAATTGAGACAGTTCTTCAATTGGTGTTTTGAGTTCTTGAACTTCAAAGGCTCTCTATTGATGATGTGTACTTTGTAAGGGCGACCTCTCCCAAATATAATATTAAATAACTATTCTAATGACATGCTTGTAGATTTTGTTAATTAGCAACCATTTTCATTCTGCAACGATATTTATTAATGAGGATAGATGCATAAAATGTCATGAGTTCTTCCTTTTGAGAGTCCATCAAACTAGTCGGGCAATTTTAGATCAAAACTTTCAATGTTCATCTCAAATTTGTTCCGGCACATATTATGAAAAATATTAAGGATGATGCTATATGCTGAATATTAACCAAATTAAAAAATTCAATAAACTCAGATACAATTATCAATGAAAGAAGCTAATCATCTAGTAAATATTATATTACAAATGATAAAAGGACAACATATGTCACAGTGAATCAAGTAAAAAGAAAAAAGAACTTTCAATACTAATGAGGAAAGACAATAGTGTACTTTGCATATTTAAAAACAGCATGACGTAAACTTTGAAACGATGAGGAGTTACATTTTTTAAAATTCCGAATGATGAGTGACCAAGAGAATGCTCAGAAAGCCAAACAGAAACTTCATTTGTGTATATGAAAGATAAAGATACATCATTCCTGACACTGCTAAAAATAATGCTTCGAAAAAGTAAACTCCACCAGTAGGCCAAATTTGCTCAGAAAGCCAGATAACTCCCTCCTTCGCAAGTCCAATTTGCTTTCCTGCCTACTGATCTTAAATTTTACAAGCTAGAAAAATGGTTGCTTTTTATTTCATATCATGAGTGAGTTTTTTTATTGGAAATAAAGTTAGCAGAAAAATTAAGAATACAAAAAAATGAGTTTAGAACAAAAAACTGGATTAGTTTGGATGTCTCCTGATCATGTTTTGTGATAAGAGAATTTATGACCACTTAGGCAAAGAGTTAGGTTAAAAAAATTAACAGGGAACACATCAACCGATCTGCGTCACCTGAATCAATGCTCAAGGAGTGGGTGATGGAATAATAAAGGGCAGAGTTACCTAAGAGTGTTAGAGAGCAGGCACTACTGGGTTTAAATCTGTTATTTCCAATACTTCTCCAACTTCAAATATCCGATTCAGTAGGCCTGCCTTGGAATTTGTTCAAGTATATGCCTTGACCACAACAAGGACCAAAGAAGCTCTTTAAAAATATGAGCATAGCAAGCCGTTATCAAGCAATAACAATGAATGTTATGGTCAGTGCAAGTACACGTAAAAATAAATGGTAGAAGGAAAAAAGGTTACAGCCACTAGAAGGCTCCTAACAGACAATAGAATAAACACAATCTGGCACGGCAAAATAGAGAAGTTGTGGATTCAAAAAAAATTGAGAAATATAGTCAATTTTGAGGCAAATTTAAGAAATTGGTATCATTTGTAAGCACTGTGGTGCAGAGCAATGAAAAAAGATCATCCATGTCAACCAAGATGCAAGTCTATCAAATCAAAATTGGAGTCAACACGAAGCAAAGATCAAAGTCAAAGATATATGCAGAATCACAGACAATGAGGCAAAGTAGGAAAATTGAGCAAAATTGAAGTTGATGATGTGCAGAGAAATCAAACAAAGATAATCATGAGACGATGTTCGATTCTAGCAGAATTAGTATTGTGTCAATCAGAGAATTGGCAAGGGACGAGAATGTAAATGGCTTCAGCATAACTTGAAATATTTATGTCAGACAATGAAAGCCAGAAATGCTTAGGGTAAGAAAGACCAAAATTCAACCAAAAGCGCAAGGGCCCTGTTGACCTCGTTTTTGTCGAGGTTTAGTTTTTCTCCTAGAATTTAGGATTCTAGCCTCAGGAGCTTCCCCAACGATCCAAGATTCCTAGCAATGGGACCCACCTCGTTTTAGAGTGTATGAAACCACTTCGTTGCTCTTTGAAATCCTGCACGAGATTACGTACCTCTAGTCTATAGCAGGTCGGAGTTGACGTCAGGAATTCAAATGGAGTCCCTATAGGATCACTGAACATTAGGACAGTCTCGTGCACGACTTGCACTACTCGACGCACAAATTCTCAGTTTACGGCCTCGACGCCTTCAATTTCTCTGCAAAGGACTGGAGCTGAAGTCAGAATGTCGGGATGATCGACATCAAAGTCTGAATTTCAGAAAGGACCAAATTTGACGCACTTTCGGCGCGACCGTCAATGAGGTTGCCCGAACGACCACGAATGACGAAACGGACTACGTCAATGCGTCCGGAACGTCGATTTTGCTTGAAATTGATGTTCATTTTGTGACGATAGCCCGTGGGGAGGGAAATGTCGAAAATGTGTATGATAATAATAATTATAATAACATTATTATTATTATTATTATTATTATTATTATTATTATTATTATTATTATTATTATTATTACATATTTTATATTTTTCCCTAATATCCTAAGCCCTAAATCCTCCTCCCATTGGATCGGCCCTCACTCCTCTCCCATTCGCAAGATCGGGAGAGCCCCGTTCGTCCCTCTCCCGCGCTCGACAAGGTTTCCCGACCAAATCTTGCTCTCCCATACTCGTATCCTCTGTTGTGGCCTCTCCCTCGAGCCGCACGCACGCTCCCATCTCCTGTTCGATCCCTATCCCTGCGGGATCCTGCTGTCGAGCCTCTGCTCCTTCCTGCGTCACTTTGTCGCCATGTCCCGTGACTCCCTCTACATGAGTTCGCCACTACAGATGAGTTCAGCACCTCCTCCCTCTAACCTATAAGAAACCCCATTTGGGGAGTCCATGGGTGTTGGCCGAAATTTCTGAAGAGGTGGGGAGGTGCTGCTGGATTGAAACTTGAATCTCTTGCTTTTTCACTGTGCTCTACATTGACCGGTAACCTCATTCCCCCTTCTCCTTTACTTAGCCTTACTTGGTGTGGCTTGGGTTTGCTTCACCTCGCCTGGCCCTTTTTCCTCCTACTGTTTGGTTATTCGGTCAGGCCCTTATGTGCTGTGAGATGGATTACTTGCTTATTTAAGAGCTTGGTTCTTTTCACCCTTTCTAATGACATGCTAGTTTATCATTGTGCCTACATTTGAGGGTATTTATTACTTAAGCATGTGAAGAATAGAAATGTGAGTTATGTTTCAGGACTTAGACTTGCTTATTTTGTTTGAAATGGTGTAAGAGTGGCATGCTATTATCTCCTCCTTTTCTTTTTGTTCAGAGCAAGTTCAAAATATTAAAAATGTGGCCTTAAGACCATACTAGTTCTCCTTATAAGCATGTTGGGATATGTATCGTACAGCTTTTCATTTACTCCTATCTAACATGAGATATTGAAAGGCTTATTTGGTCTTTCATGCATATGGGAGGCTTGTTTTTAATGCTTAAATTCTCTCTGTCTTAAAAGTGCATGCTAAAAAAAACAAATCTATCATGATTTAGAAAAGTTCTATGTTTGTTCTCATTTGAAGCATGTGTTAGCTTTATGTTTTTGATATATTAAAAGCATGAGGATGTTGTTCTACCTTTTGTTGTGGCTCAAGTTTGGTTTTTGTTAATCCTCGGTTTTCACCTTGGGAGACATGGAATGTTGGTTATGTTGAGGTTTGGACTTCGGTTTTGGTTGAAACATTGTTCTAACATGTTCAAGCTTCACATATGAGTTTTGAGGACCTATTTTGGCCTTGTTTGGGGGCTCGGTTTGCTTGCTTTAGCTCCTACCCGAGAGCCTATTTTGATATATTGTATTTGTCCCTGCTTAAAAGCTTTGAAGGACCTGTTTTGGCCTCTTTGGGGGCTCGGTTTGCTTGCTTTAGCTCCTACCCGATAGCCTATTTTGATGTATTGTATTTGTCCCTGCTTAAGAGCTTTGAGGACTTGTTTTGGCCTAGTTTGAGGGCTCGGTTTGCTTGCTTTAGCTCCTACCCGAGAGCCTGTTTTGGTGTATTATTCCTTCCCTTGCTCAATAGTTGTGGGAGGATTGATTTCACTTGCTTTAACCTCCACTAGGGGCTCGGCTTTAGCCTTTCATGATCATTTTGGTTTGAAAATACCTATTATGAAGGAATTTATTTGGGAAAGGTTCTACTGCTGTCCTTGTTTGAAACTTATGGTAATCCCATATTTCAATGTCTTGAGAGCAGGGAAATAGTTTTTTGGTCTTGTCTTTGGGCTGCGGTTCAAGCAATGTGAAAGGCTTTGTTTTGCCTTATGACGGCCTGGTTCTACCTTGTTTTGATGGCTTAATATGGAGGCCTTGTGCTAGGCTCGGTTTTGCCCGTGCTGGGCTCGATTTCATTCCTTGTTGGACTCGATTTTGCCCCTGTGCTGGGCTCGCTTTCAGTCTTTGCTAGACTCGGTTTTGCCTGTGTGTTGGGCTCGGCTCCAGTCCTTGTTGGGCTCGGTTTCAGCCTTGCTGTGGCTCAGTTTTTGCCTTGCACTGGGCTTGGTTTCAGCTTTATTATGGCCTGTTTTTTTGGCCTTGTGGTGGCTCGGATGGCTTCTCTTTGTTGCCTCAGTTGGAGGTTGGGTTTGAGATGTAGCTGATTACTTTGATATTAGCAAGTTGTAATATTTCAATTCTTGCCCTTTTAAAAGAATGATACATGGGATGCCTAGAAATGTTTTGAGGATTGATCCGGTAGATCGAATTGATTGTAATATGGGAGAAAGAGGAAAGAGCCTTTTGGGTATGTGAGAAAATTTGGGATTGATTTGGAAGTTTCTATGTGGTATCTTTTGGGAGGTGTTTCATGGCTAGCCCGAAGGATTATGCTTCACTTTTTCTTTACCTATTCGAGAAGCTTTGTTATTTTGGATGTTTTAGATTAACCCTCCTACCGTTTGGGCCCCTCTTTTCTAAATTAGATTAGGAGGTGGGTTAGCTTTCTTTTTTTCCCCTTCTTACCCTTTTTTGGTCTGTTTTCCTGTTTTTCCTTGGTTTTAATTTTTGGTTTGTTTTGGGGCATAGGGTGGTGATGATAAAGACACACCGGTTATAGAGTGGAATGATATTCCATCCTAAGACATCAGGACCCACTCCAAGGACCAGGTGAACCGTAGGATGACAGTATCATTCACCGCTATAAGACTAGCGGGGCACCCGTACCTTCTTAGGTTGTTGACGATCTTGCGCCCGACGAAATAATAGACTCGTGAACAATCATAATTTTCAAAACTGATAAAAAATGGATTTGATAGGAACAGATACAATATTTATATTTATATATTTATATTTATATTTATATATTTATATTTATATTTATATATATATATATATATATTCACTATAAACAAAATTAATACAACTTTCTTTTGTATGCCTGAAATTCACGTTAATGCTAAAAATATAAATTTTAAATATATATTGTAGCTTAGTTGTCCATTTGTCAATCACTAGTACCGGGCCAAGGAACACTCTCCTAAATTAGGTTCAGTAGGACACTCTTCTAGTTGAGTAGCGGGCTTTATACATCTGGATGACCGAGTAGCCTTCGAAGACCTTCGAGTAAAAAATATACATAATTTCTGAGCCTAGCCCCGATCTGAGTGCTTGCGCTTTTCTTTGGATTTTTTGTATGATTTTGGTAAAGCACTCGTGGTCCTTTTCTCAGGGATTTTCCCGATGTTTTGATGATTTTATTTGAATTATTATTTATCAGTTTTCCTGAGTTTTCCATCATGAGTCATTCACCGTTCTTTCTCGAGCTTTCTGGACGATATTTCTTTTTTTGTTTTGCTTTCATTTATATCATGCATTTCAGCCTGCTACATTTAAGAAAAGAGCGGATCTGTCAGGTATACAAGTTTGTTTTATATTTATAGCATGTTATTTCTCTGTTGTACCTGCTACTTTTCCTTTCTCACATAACATGTACTATACTTTTTACTACATATTGTATTGTTTTTCTTGTGTTATACATCTTGTTGTTACGCTATACACAGTACAACTTTAAACATGCTTTCATAGGGTATTTAGAGGACTACAACCATAGGGCCGTCTGATTTGACATCATAACCTAACACCCTAGAAAACTCAAACTCGTCACGACAATGAGGCGCAGCGGGCAGTACGACCATCTTCAACAGCAGAACATGTCTACACCAGCTGAACCATTCTTTAGTAATTAAACAACAATCCATGGATTTCGACGTTGTCCGCCTAGTGCGACATAAATCCTCAACTTCTCTTTAAGCCTTTCATATAGCCCTGTTGTACAATATAAGCTCTAACTCGTCTTAAGATTCCGATGTTGTCGTTCATCACGACCTAAATCATCATATCTTACAGGCTATTTGTGTGACTGTTTCACACAAATGTAAGCCCTAATTAAATAAATTGGGAGGATGAAACCTTTAAATAATTACTCCCCTAAATTCAAGTCAAACCATAAGATAGCTTGAGAAGTCACTGAGGTTCTCATCAGGATCTGTGACATCCCCTAGTTCTTCCTCTGGATTCTATAATAAATGTTCCAAATTTGAGTCAATTTCCTTTCACACCGTCCGATTTCTTTGGAAAGTCTTATCCTTTTGACCTCATTGAAGATAATATTTTCTGATTTTTATCGAAAGTTTTTTTAAGTGACTTCGGTCATTTAAGATGTAATTAAATATGAGAACTTCGCTTTATAGAAGCTTTTCGAACACGAGCTTAATAAACCCTATTTACTTCTTCGTATTAAATAGGGGAACTTGTCGGCAAATAAAATGGTTTTGCAGACCAAACGGACATTATATAGTTCTTAGTTTATTTGATCGAGTCTCACCCTTAAGTCTTATGTTTATCTTCCGGGATAAATACAGGTCTTGAGGTGTAGTATTCTTTTATTTAAATTATGAAAAATATGGGATAAGTTTGATTTCATATTTTTCAAAAATTTTATACATACATATATATATATATATATATATATATGTAAATTAAAACGTCCTTCCAAAGCGAGCGACGGGATTTCGATTCCGGCGACCGACAGCTTCCAACGGGCAACCCCACACCCAAAATAATGCCAACAGCTTCTGAAGACCCCGCTGGGGAATTGCTTCTCTCTCCATTAAAATCAAGAAATCTTATCTTCATACATCGGTGATGTATCCATGTCCCCTTATAGAGCAAATTACCCTTCTTCCGTTGACATGCTTCACTCATTTCTTTCTTGGGTGAGCACGGTCAACTCTTTTGGACTTCAGTACCGACTGTTCAATCACCATTGAACAGGATGGTTTAGGAGGCCATTAAGGATTTTTTGATTTTTGTGTGGGGTCGGACCCCCAATAAGTGTCGGTGGACCAGTTCCACCTAGGCATTGTGCGTTGTAAAGTTAGTCCCACGCTGGGTCCTAAACTTCACTTTCCTTTTTGTGTCCTTTCGAGTTTGATTTGTTATTCTGCAAATTAAATCGAAATGTGTCGTCTTTGCTCTTGCTCTTTAATTTTATTTATATTAATTAAATCTTCATACTTTTAAACCATCTTTACTGATTTAAAAAAAAGAAAAAAAAAGCTTCACCAATTAAATAAACATTTACCTAGTCTACAGATCGACCTCTGTTAATTTGTAGTGTTGGCACTATGATTACGAGGCATTGGCCAAATGACTAACCCCAGGGTTTTCTTTTTGAAGTTTCTGTGATGGCGTTCCCAATGCTTACTTTTTCCTGCAACTTGCCGACGAGCCGCGACGCCAGCAACGTCACTCCTACCATCAAGTTTGGAACAGGGTTTGATGAATTCAAGGTCATACTCGAGAAAGCCCGTTCATCGTAGTTAAAGTCACCGCTCCGGAGATTCGAGAACCGTCCGCAGAGTTCAACCTGAATTGCCTACAAGATTTCCCTTCTTACAAGGAGGAAAAGACTACTGTCACCACAACACCTGCTAAGCCTGTTTTTCTCATTTCTGTTAAAGGAAAAGAGGTTGTAATCGTTAAAGACCAGGCTGAAGGATATGTTGTCTCGCCGTCAGTATTTGAAATTGGATCGAGTTCGAGAGTTGCGCCAATAACTCGATCGCAAAGAAAAAACCGCAGCCGAAAGATTCGCAAGGCTACTAAAGCTCAGATTTCTGAAGAGATGTATGTTGATGAAATTTCTCGTCCGAAGGAACTGGGACTGTTAGATACCTCTCCGCTTTTGCAGGGAGTAGATTTCATCCCTTAATGGACACCGATGGGCACGAGAGTATCCAACAGATTGCCGCTACGTTATCAACACCTCATGGACATGGTGAGGAGAGGAGAAAGTCTACTCCTATCACCCGAGTCTGTACAGTGTTTCAGAGACTAGCTGCCAAAGAGGGTTGTTCAGTCTGTGAATTGCTTAAGCGCGTAGGATGTGCAGTATCCCTTCACATGAAGAGAGAAATACTAAGGAATGTCAGATCTGTCAAACAGTCTCAGACACTAACTGAAACTTTTCCTCATCGCATTCCCGTCAGGTTCCGCTTAGGGAGCAGAGTTGATACTACCACCCCACTACCAGTTCTATCGTTACTAACCAGTGGGCCGTCCACCAGTTAAGTCACGTCTGGGTCCAAGAGTTCTACCGATTACCAGCCATAAAGATGTTCCTAAAGTTCCGAATAAAAGGATGAACAGGTTGCATGATACGATATCTGGTCTTTGCCATGGGGAGCACACCTTTCTTCGACGTATCAATGTTTTGGTTGAGACACTCAGTCTAAAAGCATCATTGTCAAAGAAAAATGTGTGGATACCCAAGGTCACTGCACCGATACGATTCAGTGAACCCGTAAGACAAAATTATGGAATAAAGCAGAGATCTGAAGTATTCGTCAGGGTCACAGCAATTAAAGCAAAGGGGATGCGCAAGTACAGGATGTCCAGCAAAGGCCTCCGGATTTCAAAATGATACAAGGATTGATGATTGAAGACAAGATCGAAAGGCTCAAGAGCGAGATTTCAGAGTTAGCCCAAGGACGAAGAATTCCCGTTGATGATGAAAATGAAGACTTCGAAGACTACCTCGAGAAAGACTGTATGGATATTAATGTCATTGAAACCAGAGCCGCTACATCTGAGCGCGACGCCCAACCTCTTACTGAAGGGAACGTCGTAGATGAGCTCTGTAAGACTGTCCTACTAAGGGATGAGTAAATCTTTCAAATGAAGAAAATGATGGAAGAGATGACCACTGTCATGACTGCTATGGCAGCAGCTCAAAAACAATCTCAACCGCAACAGCTAGCTTCCCCAGAAGTCAATCAACCAGAAATTATACAAATCATAGATGAAATGAGGGAAGTTGCCTCAGCTGACAGAGATGATCAACAAAAGAAAGACTCTGCCCAGAGCGTCATACCATAAAGGGAATTTAAACAAATGGTCGAACAAGTTCGAGAGGTCATAGCCCAGTCTAAGAGTGGGGCATTGATTTTAAAGGGTAGACCCTACCCAGAGAAATTTAATGTCGTACCCTACCCAAAGGCTTTATGTCACCAAACTTTAAGATAGTTGACGGGACGGAAAATCCCAGACAGCACATAGCACATTCCGAGCCAGTTGTGGCAACACCGGAGGTAACGAAGCATTGCTTTGTCGTCAGTTTGTCAGCAGCTTGTTGGGGATAGCATTTGATTGGTATGTCAAATTACCTAACGGATCAGTGAGGACACTCTTCGAGTTAGAGCAGTTGTTCGTGAAGAGATTTGCCAGAGCGCAACATCATGTTTCTATTGGAGATCTCGTGATTGAGAGACAAAAGCCTAACGAGACTCTAGTAGATTATATCTTGAGGTGGAGAAACCTTAGCATTAAATGTGAACCTCAGCTACAGGAACATCATGCAATTGAGATCTTGCTTAAGAGCATCCATGGGCCAATAGCTTTCATGCTTAAGAGGCTCGCCGTACATCATCAGGTGTGCGAATAGAAGCGTTCTTATGCTTTACGCTTTGGTCCAGGGTGCGAAGAACGTTGAGTAATCTATAGTTAGGCTCGGGATGTTTTATTAGTAGAATGGATTAATGCGAAGCTCGCACTCTTAGATGTCCGATGGTGGTATGGTCGGCCCTACTGAGGTGACCCGTTACGCTTTTATAAATAAAATTATTAGAATTTAGTTTGTCATTCTAAAAGCTAATTAATTTTACGCCGATAAACTATATCATCCTATTTATTTGCACTTCACCTTAAACAATCAGCGTATAGCACTGCGATTACACAAGGATTCATGTGATATCTACTTAATTAAGAATTTATCTCAGGATAGGTCTCGAAGTTCTTGACGGGTTTTAACAAATTAAATGACCGATTTAAAAAGTAAGCTAAGATCGGGTATTAATATCATCACGATATTTTAAAATATTTTATAATTAATTCTCTACGAAATTTAATTAATTTATAATCGTTTCATAGTTGAAAGGAGAAAGATAACTAGCTACTTCAAAACTTATTAAAATAACGCAATGAAAACATATTTATATAACTTTGAGCCAAAAGTACGAATCTTTATACGAAGTGTTCGTGAGTGATCATGTGACCTACTCGACTCCAAAACGATGATAAAAAAACTCCAACTGACCATAACACACTGATAAACACTCAAAATAAACTCACTAGATATAAAATAAAGTGGCACCACTAAGTATGGAAGAGACTAAATAAAACTCGAGATGAGAGATACTAAAATGGATATGTGTACTAAGAGGGCGTTTTGGTGTAATTTTCTACGTAGAATGGGCTCCTGTTATAGAGCTACGAATTTGACCGGGGGTTGCTTAAGGCACGCCTCTTGAAGTTCGTTCGAATTCGATGTATCTTCAGAAGGTAACTTTCGCGCCTGGCGCGGACTCCGTGACCGAGTCTTTCGCACCTCTTGATTTGGGTCGCACCTCTTCGAGATCCGGACCGTTTCCTTGTGTCCGAATACGTTGTATCACGTGTCACATATATTATGAGTAACTTTCGGTCTTCGGAAGCTCCGATAACAGCTTAACGCAGTCGAAATAAGCGCCAAAGTCATCCGGAAAACTTAACGGCGTACGTATCGAGCGGCGCTTAGGCGCTGGACTGCGGCGCTGAGCGCTAGGCCAATAATTCCAAAATTTGCTACATAAGCTCCATTGTTGCTCCTTTTCCTCATTTTTCCTTCTTTTTCTTTCTTGGACTCTTTTTAATCATCTACATCCAAAAACATGAAAATACTCAGTTCATTAAAGCGTAATATCCTAAGAGTTGAATCATAAATAAGGCATAAAAATGGGTATTTTTAGAGTAGATCATTAACTTAAAACTTAGGTTCAACCACATTGAACCTAACTCGACATTTCAAACTTAGGTTCGACCTAAGCCGAACCCAAGTTATCTTAAACCTTAGTTTCGACCCGCATTGAACCTTACTCGACATATCTAACTTAGGTTCAACCTAAGCCGAAAACAAGTTAACTTAGACCTTAAGTTCGACCCGTATTGATTTTAACTTAACACTTCTAACTTGAGTTTAAACGAGACATGAACTCGAAGCTAACTTAACATTAGATTCAATTTACATTGAATCTAACTCAACACATCTAATTTGAATTTAAACAAACATGAACTCAAGCTAACTTAACATTTGATTCAATCTACATTAAATCAAACTTAACACTTTTAACTTAAGTTCAAACATACATGAACTCAAGTTGAATCAACTTTAAATTTAATGTGCATTAAATCTAACTCAACTTAAGTTTAAACAAACATGAATTTAAGATTAACTCAACAATTTCAACTTAGGTTTGACTTAAAATCAATTTGAGTCAAAATTCCTTAATTAAAGTTCAAACTACTTTAAAGATCAAATCAAACATATTAGATTCAAACAATATTGAATCTAATTATCAAAAGATTTTATTTAATTCTAATACATATTAGACATTGAATGTAAAAATAAAATTCAACTCATGTTAACCTTATCTGAAGTCTAATCTAATTAGACTTTACATTTCCTCTAGATTGAAATGACAATGAATCGAGAAATCTAAAATCTAAGTTATGTTAGATTTTACCTTATTCTAACACAATTAGACATAACATTTCTTTTAGATTCAAAAGACATCGAATCAAAAATTCTAAAATCTAACTTATGTTAGATTTTATCAAAGTCTAATTTAGAATCAATCTCGGGACCGAAGAGCAACCCCGGCCAACCTTCATAAGTTTTTTGCTCGACAAGGAAGAATCCACAGAATTAATAAAGTTATTGTCAGAATTTAGAGATTGCTTCGCATGGAGTTATGACGAAATGTCAGGACTTTCAGCAGAGGTTGCAGTTCATAAAATTGGCGTAAACAAAGATATGACCCCAGCAAAACAGGCTCCAAGAAGAATGCGCCTCGAAATAGAGCAGCAAGTGATTGTCGAGGTGAAGAAACTAATGGATATTAACTTTGTGAGAGAAGAACAATACCCCACATGGTTAGCTAACATTATGTCAGTTAAGAAGAAAAATGGATAAATTCGTGTATGTGTCGACTTCAGGGATTTAAATAAAGCATGTTCAAAAGATGAGTTTCTGTTGTCGATACCAAAAATGATGGTGGACATCGCTTCAACACACGATATTTTCTCCTTCATGGATGGATCGTCGGGATACAGTCAGATCAGGATGGCTCCAGAAGATGCGGCCCTTACAACCTACAGAATGTCTATTGGGATTTTCTGTTATACAGTAATGTCATTTGGGTTGAAGAACGCCGGAGCAACATATCGAGCGATGACGAAGATTTTTGACGACCTCATTCACAATCAAGTGGAATGCTACGTTGATGATTTGGTTATCAAAAGTAAACAGGAGATAGACCATTTGCACGATTTGAGGATAGTGTTCGAACGATTACGACAATACAATCTCAAGATGAATCCCTTAAAGTGTGTCTTTGGCGTTACCTCAGGGAAATTTCTAGGATTCGTTGTTCGTCATCGGGGAATCGAGATCTACCCGGATAAGATTAAAGCTATCTTGGAAATACCTCCTCCCAAAACTTTGAAACAACTACGTTCCTTCCAAGGGAAGTTGGTATATCTGAGATGTTTTATCTCTCAGGTATGTGTCAGCTCTTCTCGGCATGACGTCAAATTTGTTTGGGAAGAGAAATGCCAACGAGCCTTTGAGGACGTTAAGAAATACTTAATGACACCTGTTTCGGTAGCCCCTATCCCGGGAAAACCTTTGATACTTTATACCGCGGCCTTAGACAACTCTCTTGGAGCCCTGCTAGCCCAGGTCAATGGCGAGGGTAAGGAGAATGCACTTTACTATTTAAGTCGACGTCAAATACCGACGAAGGCAAAGTATCCGTCTATTGAGAAGCATTGTTTAGCTTTAATTTTCGCCGCCCAAAAGCTTAGATACTACATGCTTCTCATAAGGTAACCCTGATTTCGAAAGTTAATCTATTACAATATTTGATGACCCGACCAACATTTTCCGGATGTTTAGCAAGGTGGTCGATGTTTTTATTGCAATTTTATATAACTTTTGTTCCCCTCCGCGCTATTAAGGGACGGATTTTAGCAGATTTTCTTGCTACACACCCACCTCCAGCTGGGTCCCCTCTTAATGATGAGTTACCAGATGAGTATATATTACAAATGGAATTCTCCAATGCGCAACACTGGGAGATGTACTTTGATGGAGCTTCGTCGGCCAGAAAAGACAAAGGATCAAGAACAGTTATACCAGGCAAAGCAGGAATTGGACTAATTTTCATTACACCAGATAAGGGTATGCTGAGATTCTCCTACCACCTGACAGAGCCATGCACAAACAATGAAGCAGAGTATGTAGACTTAATCACCGGATTGGAATTGGCAATCTCAATGGATCTAACTGATATCGCCGTCTACGGTGACTCAGCTTATAATTCAGTAAGTTGTCGGGCAATATAAGATTTTGAAGCCAAGGTTAACAGAGTATCATCAGTACACAATGAGGCTGCTGGAGCAGATTCCCAATGTGACTTTCTACCGGATTCCTAGGGGAGATAATGCTCATGCTGATGCTTTAGCAAAACTTACAAAGGAATTGACGTGTCCTCCGCAGGGTTCCATCGACATCACAATACAAGGAAGACAGATTTTGTCCCGAAACAACCTTGAAAATCTACGAAAGTTCGAAGAAGAAGAAAGAATGACAGTTGCAGTTGCTGATGTCAATGAGGATTGGCGCAAGCTATTTATAGATTATTTGCAAATTGGAAAGTTACTGGAAGACAAGTCAACAGCACATCACATTACAAGAAGAGCTATGTCGTACACTTTAGTAAGTGATGTCCTCTACAGGAGATCGTTTAATCTGAGGTGGCTGCAATGCCTAAGCAGAGTCGAAGCGCAGAATATTGTCAAAGAGGTACATGCCGGATTGTGTGGTGCTCACCAGTCAGGGCGGAAAATGAAGATAAAGATTAAGGACTCGGATATTAGTGGTCAGGGATGATGTCCGATTGCATGGATACAGCTAGAAAGTGTCACCAATGCCAAGTGCATAGGGTGGTCTTACACCAAACTCCGAATGTGCTGCACCCGACCGTTGCTTCGTGGTCATTCGAGTGTTGGGGCACGGACATAATAGGTCTAATAGACCCTCCATCCTCTAAGGGACAGATTTATTCTCGCAGCTACGGATTACTTCTCTAAATGGGCAGAGTCAGTCTTTGTTACGAAAGGTTACGGTACAGCACATCCTCCTTTTTTTCAAGAGTCAGATAGTCTACTGTTTTGGAATTCCGCGCCGAATAATCTCCAACAATGGAACAACCTTCAAAAGCACCAAGATCAAAAACTTCGTCAAACGGCATGAGATAGATTGGAGGTACTCAAATCAACTATCCCAGAGCAAATGGCTTAGCCGAAGCATTCAACAAAATACTGGTATGGATTTTGAAGAAAACACTGGACGAAAACAAGAGATTGGCATAACAAATTGCTAGAAGCTTTGTGGGCCCACCGGACAACATTTAGGACTCACACTCGATATACACCCTACGCACTCGTGTACGAATCAGAGGCCGTGCTACCGCTAGAAGTTTAGATGTCGTCCCTCAGAGTCGCTGTCGCCAATCAGCTTACAACAGAAGAAAGTGCAAGACACGGACTTGAAGAATTGGAAAGTCTCGAAGGAAAGCAATTAGAAACACAACAGTATTTGGAGCTTTACCAGATAAGAATGGCACAAACTCAAGACAACTTGATCCGCCCAAGGACGTTCAAAGTTGGTGACCTCATTCTCATTCTCAAGAGACCTATTTTTGCGCGCCGCAAGATATGTGAAAAATTTGAGCCAACTTGGGAGGGATCATTTGTCGTTGAAAAAGTCTATTCAGGAGGAGCCTACCAGCTGATGGATTCTCAAGGCGGAAGACCCATGTTGTCGATCAACAGACGATACTTGAAGACAAACTATGTAACTTGACATTGCTTGAATTGGAACTTTGAAATCTTGATTATTTTGGGGTTATTTATTTGGCGAAATCTTTGTGACTGGGTCCAAAATTTTTGTAATAAAATTAATCTCAATAAAATGAAAATTTTTGAAAATACAAACTTCGACTTTCTTTTTTCTACATTTACTAAATAAAATAATATATTCACCGACATAAATTAAAGCCTTCTCTAGTAGGTGTTTTGTTTTGCTCTTGTTCCTGTCAAATTTCAACTCACTGATGTTTTCCTGTCGTTTGTAGAGAAAATGTCAGGACATAAGTTAATTTTTGCTTTTAAAGATAGCTTGAATCTCGCACTTAATGAAGAAAGAGCACCACAGGGTGACATTATAGACTTTGACGTGGATTTCAATTAAGTCAATGTAGACTATTAGAGCCCCCTGCTGGGTGTAGCTAGCCATCAAGAGAAAGAGAGGCTACCGTCGTTATTAAAGATCAGCACCAGGAAGGATTCCTCACTGAAGGGGAAGAAAGTGATAGCATAGCAGGATCCGATGCAGGGGGCTAGTCGCCTGTGATGCGACTTTTTTTATATGCAAGGATTTATGAACAATAAATATATAATAATTTTTATAAAATCACAATGATCCAACGTAAGTATACGTATCGTATCGAAATATCTAAGTTCTCAATGGAGTCACTTGTTTATCGATCCACATGGGAAGCGAGGTAAAAGGTTCTTAATCGAATTCACAGTATCTTCTAACGTGCCTTAGTTTGGAAGAGTGATATAAGTGATTTTTCTAACAAACACTCCTAAATGCAGATGATTATACGTAAGAATAATAATTACTCCTAAATGCAAATATTAATACTAAAGATAACCCTTTTTGGGGAAATTGGTTTGATGAATTTTAAGATAATGAAATCTACTATTCTTAAGTAATGAATTGGATAAAGTTTAGGAAATGAGATGCATTAAATATTGTATGTGTCAAATAGGAGCAATCATATTTTTTACCCTCTTCCGAGTACCCCCTCTTCCAAGCATGTAAAGAACGTTGGCATATCACAAGTTCGATCCACTGAAATCTAAGGCTAGAATTTGGGAGGATACGTAATCTGTCACTAGGAGCTCCACTCACGCCTTCACGAAGGCTAACATTCGGCTTTAGTTACTCGTCTTGGGACCAAATTGGGGATCTCGATCGTCGCCTCGAAACCTCCGATTTGCGCCTATGATAACTATATTCTCATTTATTTACACTCAATCCTCATGTAACTATGCGATTCATTCACGGACATTGAATGTGGATTCCACTTTGTTGAGAATTACTACTGCCCTTTCAGGACAATCTGATTAAAACAAATTTTAACAATACTAATGACACTTTTTGTAATGTAAATGAAGTCTGAAATAAAAATCATCATATTTATAATTAAAATATCTTTTAAGCATACATCCCGATATCACTAAACATGAATCCTACTTCTTCGCAAAGAAAAGTAGAGTGAAAACGATGGCATATACTTCTATGCCACTATTATTCTAAACAAGAAGAAAGAGTAAGAAAGATATCATGAAACATGAAGAAAGCACAACGGAAAACTTCATTTCAAAGCAATCCATGAAAATAAGTTGTCTAAAATCGTAAGATAATGAAGAACACAATCTTAGTTTTTACACCTGAAATAAATATAAAAATCTACTCACACGAAGTCTTCGCCAATCAATGCAATACTAGAACATTTCCTTACAAATTCTCTCAAAATCTCCTTTCCAATCTCTCCAAAAGAGTAGAAATCTATATTTCTACTTCTATTCTAAGATCTCTAATCATTCTCCAAGTTTTCCCAAGCATCTCCTCTCTTCTCTCCCTATTTTTTTGGCTTCAAATTCAGTTTAAAATAGTGTATGGATGAATTTCCAAAGAGGTGCATGAAGAAACCTTCCAAAAAGCGTCCAGATTCGATGTATATGGCCAAAAACCGCCCAATATCGCATCCCAACCGTCTGGAGCGTCGCCAGCGCTGAATAGGGCGCTGTCGGCACCTTATTTTCGTGCTCTCGGGTTTTTTGCGCCGTCTGCGCCAGTTTGGGCGCCCCCGACGCTCATCCTGCGCAGCTCCAACATTTTGCTCCGTTTGGCTCTATTTCGAGCTACGATTTGCCACATTTCGAGTTCGCATGCCTTACCTAACAGTATAGCCTCTACAAAATAAGCATAAAAACAACATTTCTTTAGAGTGTAATCTCATTCAAAAATATGTAAAAAGTGTAAAAGAGATTAAGCATAGAAAGACTTATCGAAAAGTGTCAAGCTAAATTTTGTTTTCTTGCTCGTTTTTCTCCAAATTGCACCATTTTTGTTTCGTTTTGCTCCACTCACATAAAATCATCATACCTGCAACAAATCATAAAAAATACCTTCTTTTAAAGTGCAATATCACCAAAAATAAGTAAAATCATATAACAAAAATCGTATATATTTTTGGTGCATCAGTCTGCCGTCCATGGTAGCTGCACCCACTGGAGGCTTAGTCACTGCTGATAATGAGAGACTGCCAGATACACCGTCACGAAAACATCAGCGCAGAAACGTCAACGGCCAAAAACGTAGAGTCTTCCGTCGTGAAGAAAGACGCCAACAAGAAACAAAAAACTTGCTTAATCCTATCCCAGAAGGAGAAATCTACGAGCCAGGCATGAGAGAGACTTCTTCCAGCTTGCCTGCCACAGAGGATGAGACCGAGTTCGCTGCAGAGCCGAAAACACCAGAGATTCCAGATGATCTTTGCCCGGGTTGCCCGACATGCAACGCAGAGATTCCCGTACGTACGTCAGCTATAGGGGCATTTGTGGAATGCCCGGACTGCAACGTCCTCCACCTAGAGCGTTATAGTACTCTGGAGTACATGTCCACAGACGATGGATTACAAATCACCGATCATTCAACAGGAGAATCATATGTTCCACTGGATACAGAGACAGCATCAGCTTGGGTTCCTACTGACACTGAAATGAGAGAGCGTCCTCGACAACTACCAATGATCACCATGACAGAACTCGACAAATTGGTTAAAGTAAAGAAAAGAATTTGAATTTTATAAAGAAGTTCAGGGAAGATTCGTCAATATACTAGGAGTTGTACACCAGAGTCTTCTCCGTGAGCGATGAGGAGCATTCTCGGCTGCATATTCGACTTAAAAGATAGATGTCGAGCATGTCTTTTAATGGAGAGGACATATTTCGAACCGAAGAAATGGATGCGTGGAAAGAGAAGAATCACCATCCAATGTGGTTGATGTTATAATTTCACCACGGATAGACAAGGAAATCTCCCAAGAATTTTGAGACATGATGAGGTGGATTCGTTACCTCCTATGATAAAATGGATGATCAAGAAGATGGTTCGATGGAGCATACTTCCAACCGATTGCATTCCAGCAATTGCATCATCAATATCTACGATGAGGGTGACTGCATTCCCCCGCATATAGACCATCATGATTTCGTGAGACCTTTTTCTACGGTCTCCTTCATGAGTAGAAGCAATATCCTGTTCGAGAAAGAAATAGATATTGTGGGCCCCGGCGAGTTTAGAGAATCCGTGGAGATTCCGCTACCAGTGGGTTCAATACTGGTTCTTAAAGAAAATGGAGCAGACATTGCTAAACACTGCATTCCAGAAGTGTAATACCCTAGAATTTCTGTAACTTTCAGAATGATGGATAATAGCAAGATGTCGTATGGATTCCGTCCAGATCCAGTAAGCACATGCGAAGGGAATTCTTGTCCTGGAGCAAGGCTTAGCAGGTCGGCTCGATCAAGAGCTCGCCTCACCAGCGATGGAAGATTTCCAGGAGACAGCTTTGTGTACTGCTTTTTGACACAGCAGATATGATGATATGGTATCGAATGTGCTCAGCTTGTGAAATGTACCCAACATGAGATATTTTCAGATGTACTTTTGATGCATTCAGCATATTGTACCTTTTGATGCTTCAGCCTATGTTCAATCTATAACTTCTGTTTGAAGCATATTGATGAAATTTCTTCCAGAATCTTGTCTGTTTGTTAAATTTCCCTTTTGTGTGATGGATAAAAAGCCAATGAACAAAGAACTAAACAATGAAGACTTCGAGAATAATAAATTCAAATAAAATACTCTTTTGAAAAATCAACCAACGAAACTAGATTTTGAAAATAATGTTTTGATAAATAAAACAAAAATAATAATAATAAGAAAAATAAATTTATTGAGTTTGCTTATCTCGAGCTCGAGATTTCTCTCTGCTTGCACAGCGCGACTATCTTAGTCTGCACCAATTTTCTTCACATCCTCACAAAATCTCACATTTTGCACAAAATTTCACAAAATCCCACATATTTTCCTCACCAATGTCAACCTTATCACATAACACATCTACGAACTTAACGCCACTCTACATTGTTTTCATGTTGCTCTCGGGATCAATACCTATATTCTGAACCTCAATCCTTCGAGATTAGTAGAAGACCTTAAATGGAACATATCTTATTCTCAATCATTTTCGAGTTTGGTGTAAGACCTCCTTAAATGGAATATGGCATCCTATTCTCAATCCTTCGAGATTGGTACAAGACCTCCTTAAATGAAACATGGCATCATATCCTCAATCCTCGAGATTGGTATAAGACCTTAAATGGAATATGACATCATATTTCTCAATCATTTTCGAGTTTGGTGTAAGACCTCTTTATATGAAATATGGCATCTTATTCTCAATCTTTTGAAATTTGTGTAAGACCTTAAATGGAATATGGCATCTTATTCTCAATCCTTCGAGATTGGTGTAAGACCTCCTTAAATGTAACATGGCATCCTATTCTCAATCCTTTTTCGAATTCGGTATAAGACTTCCTTAAATGGAATATGGCATCCTATTCCCAATCTTTCGAGATTAGTGTAAGAACTCCTTAAATGGAACATGGCATCCTATTCTCAATCCTTTTCGAGTTTGGTAGAAGACCTTCTTAAATGGAATATGGCATCTTATTCACAATCCTTCGAGATTGGTGTAAAACCCCTTAAATGGAACATGGCATCCTACTCTCAATCATTTTCGAGTTTAGTATAAGACCTCCTTAAATGGAATATGGCATCATATTCTCAATCCTCGAGATTGGTGTAAGACCTCCTTAAATGAAATATGGCATCCTACTCTCAATCCTTTTCGAGTTTGGTATAAGACCTCCTTAAATGGAATATGGCATCCTATTCTCGATCCTCGAGATTGGTGTAAGACCTCTTTAAATGGAATATGACATCCTATTCTCAATCCTTTCTGAGTTTGGTATAAGACCTCCTTAAATGAAATATGGCATCATATTCTGGATCCTTTTCGAGATTGGTATAAGACCTCCTCAAATGGAATATGACATCATATTCTCAATCCTCTTCGAGAATGGTATAAGACCTCCTTAAATGAAATATGGCATTCTATTCTCAATCCTTTCCGAGTTTGGTGTAAGAACTCCTTAAATGCAATATGGCGTCTTATTTTCAATCCTTCGAGTTTGGCGTAAGACCTCCTTAAATGGAATATGACATCTTATTCTCAATCCTTCGAGACTGGTGTAAGACCTCCTTGAATGGAAAATGACATCTTATTTTCAATCTTTCGAGATTGGTATAAGACCTCATTAAATAGAATATGGCATCATATTCTCAATCTTTTTCGAGTTTGGTGTAAGACCTCCTTAAATGGAATATGACATCTTATTCTCAATCCTCTTCGAGATTGGTATAAGACCTCCTTAAATGGAATATGACATCCTATTCTCAATCCTCAAGTCTGGTGTAAGACCTCCTTAAATGGAATATGGCATCATTTTTTCTTCTTTCCACCACAAATTTTACTTATATTTCATTTCGGGAACAGTACCTAAATTCTGATTCCCATCTTTCGAGATCGGTACCTAAATTCCGACTCTCCTCTCTGAAATTTATATCTAAATTTTAATTTCTACCTCGGGATCAATATCTAAATATTGATTCCTGTTCTCAATAAATATCTGAAGCTTGATAACTCAAATTCACTCTCGAATCCTCAGCAAGAGTTTCTAATCCTCGATTCTAATCGAATATTCACTTGCTAATTCCCCGGCGGGAACAACTAGCACTTTACTCTACACTTCTTTCTAGGTTTGTCAACCTAGGAGTCTGTATTGATTTTGTTGATCTCCTCAGTCAACGCCAATACGTGCGATGTGCCTGCCCAGCACACCACACCTATTGAGGGTCCATTTGTTGATTTCTTTTTTGTCGAGGTTTAGTTTTCCTCCTAGAATTTAGGATTCTAGTCTCAAGAGCTTCCCCAACGATCTAAGATTCCTAGCAATGAGACCAACGTCGTTATAAAGCGTCTGAAACCACTTCGTTACTCTTTGAAATCCTGCACGAGATTAGGTACCTCTAGTCTATAGCAGGTCGGAGTTGACGTCGGGAATTCAAATGGAGTCCCTATAGGATCACTGGACATTAGGACGGCCTCGTGCACGTCTTGCACTATTTGACGCACAAATTCTCAGTTTACGGCCTCGACGCCTTCAATTTCTCTGCAATGGGCTGGAGCTGAAGTCAGAATGCCGGAATGATCGACATCAAAGTCAAAATTTCAGAAATGACCAAATTTGACGCACTTTCGGCGCAACCGTCGACAAGGTTGCCCGAACGACCTCAGATGACTAAATGGACTGCGACGATGAATCGATTTTGCTTAAAATGGATGTTCATTTCGCGAAGATAGCCCGTCGGGAGGGAAATGCCGAAAATGTGTATGATAATAATAATTATAATAACATTATTATTATTATATATTTTTTTATATTTTACCTAATATCCTAAGCCCTAAATCCTCCTCCCGTTGGATCGGCCCTCACTCCTCTCCCATTCGCACAATCGGGAGAGCCCCGTTCGTCCCTCTCCCGCGCTCGAGCAGGTCTCCCGACCAAATCTTGCTCTCCCATACTCGTATCCTCTGCTGGGGCCTCTCCCTCGAGCCGCACAAATGCTCCCATCTCCTGTTCGATCCCTATCCCTGCGAGATCCTGCTACTGAGCTTCTGCTCCTTCCTGCGGCACTTTGTCGCCATTTCCCGTGCCTCCCTCCACTTGAGTTCGCCCCTACAGGTGAGTTCAGCACCTCCTCCTCCCTCTAACCTATAAGAAACCCCATTTGGGGAGTCCATGGGTGCGGGCCGAAATTTCTGAAGAGGTGGGGAGGAGCTGCTAGATTGAAACTTGAATCTCTTACTTTTTCTTGTGTGCTCTACATTGACTGGTAACCTCATTCCCCCTTCTCCTTTACTTAGGGTCCGTTTGGGAAAGCTTTTAAGTGCGGCGGCGTTTTTAAAAACGCCGCCTCACTGTTTGGTTAGCACTTATTTGTGCTTAACCGAAAACCCGGTTTTTACTTTTACGGTACCGGCCGATACGCGCCTCCGTGGGCGCGTTCGCGTTATTTTTCGCGGATCCGGTGAAAATTTACCCTTCGCCCCGTGACCCCGCGTGAAGCCCCTCGATCTCGCTCGGTAAACCTAGCTCCGCCCCTCTCCGATCTCGCTCGATCCCGCTCGATCTCGCTTCCCTCCTCTCAGATCTCGCTTCTCTCCTCTCCGATCTCGGTCGATCTCGCTAAGATTAGATCAGCGGGTGTTTCAAAAATATATGAGCTTTGTTTAAAGCTAAAAGGCAAAAGAAAAGTTGTGGTTAGATTTGAATGCAGCTTTCTTGTTTAATCTGTCACAATCTCTTGTTTAATTTATGCTTGTCTCTATTTTTTGGGTTGGTTTCATAATTTGGAGAGCCTTTGCTACGAACATGTTAAATGCCGGCTCGGTCTTGCATGTATTTCATTCTTGTTTGACTATAAATCATGCATGATTTGATGAAAATCACATAACTCATAAGATTTTCAAGCTAAGGTTATAAGTTGCTCCCTTTTGCATCATTTGGGGATCGGTTCTCATAATTTTTATATGATGAAAATCACATAACTCATATAAATCATCCATGTTGTTATAGGCTGCTCCCTTTTGCATCATTTGGGGAGCTTTGTTTCTCTGTTTTAAGTGCCTCTATGGTCGGTCCCTTTGCACCTACTTTTAGGGGCTCGGTTCTCCATAGGCATAGAACTTTCCATATAGCTTCCGGGATGTCTTCTTTTTTTTGTCTTTGTAATAGTTGCGGCGAGAGAATGTAGTTGAAAAAAGATTTTATCCTTTTGGAGAATGTTCTAACACAAAAAGTTTTTGTTAAGATGCAGATGTTGTTATGATATCACAGTGGTTTGGAATTGCACGCATACATATAAAAGTTTTTGTTACAATAAATGTATATCACTATTTTTGGGACCCTTTGCACCTGTGATGGGGATTGGTTTTCGTGTTTTTCTTTGCCTCGCAGCTGCCCTCTTTGCGATTATATGGGGCTCGGTTTTGTGTTCTATTTGTTGTCTTGCGGCTATCCTCTTTGCAACTATGGGGGCTCGATTTTGTGTTACGTTTATCGCATTGCATACCCCTCTTTGCCTCTATGGGGGCTCGGTTACGTGTTCTATTTGTTGCATTGTAGCTCCCCTTAATAGTGGTGATGATGATGATAGCCGAATACTTTTAACAATTGCTTTTTTACTTCCTGAAATCTCACCACAGCTGGAGCTATGTGCAAGCCTTATTAATTTCTGATCTCTATGCTGACAAGCCATTGTAGGAGAATGACTCATTGCTTAATTAAATGCTCTTTTACTTGCTGAAAATCTCACCACAGCTGGAGCTATGACTCATTTCTATTTATTCTGCGTCATGATCTCTGATAGGGAAAAACTGTGCTCTGTTAAATAACTTGGTTCTGAATTCAGTCTGCTTCATGATTCTAACAACAAGGATCAGATCATCCTTCATGAAAAAGAAGAAGTGAGCGACAATCTCTCTTGCTGGTCCCCTCCACCATTAATGAATACATGGAGAAGTTGTTGGCCATCTCTTCTTCTTATTCACGCAATAGCATGAATAGTTAATGTGATATGATAACGACTTGGATGGCCCTACTCTTGTAGGGCAACCAGCTGGTTGTGATAAGTACTGCATTGGTGTTTTTGAAATGAGAGAGCTTTCATATTATTGTCTTTATAATAATTGAAATATCCATTAGATTCTTTACTCTTGAGTATGAAAGTTCTTTCTATATTTGTGTAATGCTGATGGAAACTTGATTTTTTATGTATTTAGACAATAGTGATAATGCCAATCAATTTCTTCCCCTTTTTAGCTGACCTTTTTTACTATTAATACTGGATTACAGCTTGGATGACCCTACTCCTGTAGGGCAACCGCTGGTTGTGATAAGTACTTGCACTGTGTTTTTTTGCTAGAAAGATCAAATTGAAATGTGTTTTCATATTTGAGCTAAGATGGAAAGTTCTCATCTTGCGGCACCTCACTCGCTCGGCCTGAAATCTCTTTACCTCCACCTTCCATTGTGAATTAAAAAACCAGCGGTTTCTCTTCAAGTTGGCTCCTTTCTTCCCTCCTTGCCTCCCTCTCCCTCTTATCACTCTTTCCAATGGCTCGATCATACTTCCCTCTTCGTTGGGAGAGCACTGGTGACCAGTGGTGGTACGCTTCCCCAATCGACTGGGCATCAGGCAACAACCACTAAAAGCATCCCCCACTGCTGCAGGTTTTTATGTTTTTTTTTATCTTTTTTCTGGTATCCAGAATTTTAGCTTTGCTTGCTTGGAGAATTTGTATGGTTGGTATCCAGAATTTTAGCATTGCTTGTAGGCATTTCTTGTTTAATGTGTTTAATTGAAAGTTAGCTATGGAAGTTAGGAGCGGTTATTTGAATTCTATACTTGAGGGATATTTTATTATGTTTAAGGATATACTTGAGCGAGTTATTTTGAGCAGTTTTATTATGTAGGAGAATGACTCATTGCTTAATTAAATGCTCTTTTACTTGCTGCAAATCTAACCACGAGCTGAAGCTACGTGCAAGCCTTATTAACTTCGATTCATGATTTTAATAACAAGGATCGGATCATCCTTCATGAAAAACAAGTGAGCAACAATCTCCGTTGTTGTTCCCGTCCACCATTAATGAATACATGGAGAAGTTGTTGGCCATCTCTTCTTCTTATTCACGCATAGCATGAATAGTTAATGGGATATGGCCATTGCTCTTTGTTTCCACCAGGAAGAATGAATTACAATTCATAATTATTTACATTTCGAGATCTAACTTTTGTGTTTTCAATTTACAATTCATAAGTATTTACATTCCTGAATGAACCTTTGCTCTCGGTGCGGTGTTTATATATATATATATATATATATATATATATATATATATAGATATGTATATATATATATATATGTATATTTGTCTGCTTGCTTGGATAACTTGAGAAGTGCAGTATACATGGTTTGCTACATGGTTTCACTTGTTTGGTGCCTGCTGCCGACTCGGGGATGCTTTCGATGGTTCGTTGCCTGCTGGGAAAATTTTATCGTATGCTGCCCGTCTGTAAACGGTTTTATTGGGAAGCTGGAAATAATTGTAACTTAAGGGTGTTTAGGTGCTTGTGATTTGTAACGGCAATGTTCTAGAAATTCATGTAAATAGTAGGTTCCAGAGGTTCATGTAAATCATTTTGTATTGGAGTAATAAAAAATTTTATCGCTCTTTCCCCGTGGATGTAGGTCACTTCGACCGAACCACGTAATTTGTTGTGTCCCTTTTCTAGTTATTTGTTTTTATTTATTGATTGGTGAAACATTTTACATTTCTACTTTCTCGTGCAATGGCGTTGAAGCAGATTGGACACCCCGTGCATATGAGTGCAAATGCGAGGATAATCGTTCTTAACTTTTGTAATGTTGACAATCGTAGCATAAATTCATCGAGATAAATTTTATATGGGCCAAAACTCTTGATATGCTATGCAAATTTTCCATTACTCTATTATCCAAATGATTGTAAAACATATTAAATATTTGCGGGAAGATGAAGCTACTGGTCTATGATGAAGTCGAGCAAGTATTATACGGTGCGGATTGCGCTTCGCTTAATACTAACGTCACGTAAGGAACATAACGTTACGGGCGACGGTTCTGCGGATGCTTCTCGGTGGGGACGAGGACTGGGAGGACTGCAGAGTTCTTCGGGTGGGTTGAAAGTACGTCCGTCACTACATTATCTCGGCCCAACACCGTTCTTCGGGGGATCCATGGGATCACAAGATCGGGACATTGCTTCTAGTTCGGCTGCTTCCCATTCGAACAAGTTTGCTCCACTATTGTCCCGTCGTAAACGGACAACGATAGTCGTGACGTCGTTCTTACATTATAAAATGAATGTTGTCATTGTTCTCACTTATAATTTTATCATGTTATTTCTTCTTTTTATTTAGGTTTCGTGAAACCTACTTATTAGGTAGTGATTTGTATGTTTTTCGTATTTAGGTTTCGTAAGTTTAGTTATTTTGTTTCGGATTGTACTTGTATTTTAAATGTATTGTTATATTTTGAAATATTTTTTAATATATATTTTTGATCCGGTTTTAAATTAGGAAATGATTGGGTGGTGTATATGTGAATAATTTTTAAAGAAATAAAATAAATAAATTTATAATATGTTTGAAAATAAGATATAATTTTTTTAAAAAAGATTTTATATTTAAAAGAAAATTTTAATATTTTAAATTAATTTTATTTATATTTTAATTAAAATTTTATATCTTAATAACATATTATTAATAAAGAAGACACTTAAATATGTAATTTTTATACAAACATGTTGAATATAAAGCTTGTTTTAAAGCCATACAAACCAAAGCAATTAAACAACTTATTCGTTTCGGGCGTAATGATCGTTTATCCATGAAACGGATGCAGAATCAATTTGTTCGATATCATTTCAAACCAAACAGAACAAACGAACTTATCCAAATCAATGCGTATCGATAGATTATCAGGATAAGTTCAGCTTATCAGCGAATGTTTGGATAAGGCTGCAGCTCTCCCAAACAGACCCTTAGCCTTACTTGGTGTGGCTTAGGTTTGCATCACCTCGCCTGGCCCTGTTTCCTCCTGCTGTTTGGTTATTCGGTCAGGCCCTTATGTGCCGTGAGATGGATTACTTGCTTATTTAAGAGCTTGGTTCTTTTCACCCTTTTCTAATGGCATGCTAGTTTATCATTGTGCCTACATTTGAGGGTATTTATTACTTAAGCATGTGAAGAATAGAAATGTGAGCATGTTTTAGGACTTAGACTTGCTTATTTTCTTTGAAATGGTGTAAGAGTGGCATGTTATTATCTCCTCCTTTTCTTTTTGTTCAGAGCAAGTTCAAAATATTAAAAATGTGGCCTTAAGACCATACTAGTTCTCCTTAGAAGAATGTTGGGATATGTATCGTATAGCTTTTCATTTACTCCTATCTAACATTGAATATTGAAAGGCTCATTTGGTCTTTCATGCATATGGGAGGCTTGGTTTTAATGTCTTAAATTCTCTTTGGCTTAAAAGTGCATGCTAGAAAAAAAAATATCTATCTTGATTTGGAAAAGTTCTATGTTTGTTCTCATTTGAAGCATGTGGTAGCTTTATGTTTTTGATATATTAAAAGCATGAGGATGTTGTTCTAGCCTTTGTTGTGGCTCAAATTTGGCTTTTGTTAATCCTCGGTTTTCACCTTGGGAGGCATGGAATGTTGGTTATGTTGAGGTTTGGCCTTCGATTTTGGTTGAAACATAGTTCTAACATGTTCAAGCTTCACATGAGTTTTGAGGAACTGTTTTGGCCTTCTTTGGGGGCTCGGTTTGCTTGCTTTAGCTCCTACCCGAGAGCCTATTTTGATATATTGTATTTGTCCCTACTTAAAAGCTTTGAAGGACCTGTTTTGGCCTCGTTTGAGGACTCGGTTTGCTTGCTTTAGCTCCTACCCAAGAGCCTATTTTGATTTATTGTATTTGTCCCTGCTTAAGAGCTTTGAGGACCTGTTTTGGCCTTGTTTGGGGGCTCGGTTTGCTTGCTTTAGCTCCTACCCGAGAGCCTAATTTGGTGTATTATTCCTTCTCTTGCTCAATAGCTGTGGGAGGATTGATTTCACTTGCTTTAACCTCCGCTAGGGGCTCGGCTTTAGCCTTTCATGATCATTTTGGTTTGAAAATACCTATTGTGAAGGAATTTATTTGGGAGAGGTTCTACTGCTGTCCTTGTTTGAAACGTATGGTAATCATATATTTCAATGTCTTGAGAGCAGGGAGATGGTTTTTTTGCCTTGTGCTGGGCTGCGGTTCTAGCATTATGAAAGGCTTTGTTTTGCCTTATGACGGCCTGGTTCTACCTTGTTTTGATGGCTTAATATGGAGGCCTTGTGATGGGCTCGGTTTTCGCCCCTGTGCTGGGCTCGGTTTCAATCCTTGCTGGACTCGGTTTTGACCCTGTGCTGGGCTCAGTTTCAGTCCTTGCTGGACTCGGTTTTGCCTATGTGTTGGGCTCGGCTCCAGTCCTTGCTGGACTCGGTTTTGACCCTGTGTTGGGCTCGGTTTCAATCCTTGTTGGACTCGGTTTTGTCTGTGTTGGGCTCGGCTTCAATCCTGCTAGGCTCGATTTCAGCCTTGTTGTGGCTTAGTTTTGGCCATGTGCTGGGCTTGATTTCAGCCTTATTATAGCCTGTTTTTTTTTTTGGCCTTGTGGTGCCTCAGTTGGTTTCTCTTCGTTGCCTCAGTTGGAGGTTGGGTTTGAGGTGGAGCTGATTACTTTGATATTGGCAAGGTGTAATATTTCAATTCTTGATGTTTGGAAAATTTTGAGTATTCTCTTTTAAAAGAATGATACATGGAATGCCTAGAAATGTTTTGAGGATTGATCCGATGGATCGAATTGATTGTAATATGGGAGAAAGAGGAAAGAGCCTTTTGGGTATGTGAGAAAAATTGGGATTGATTTGGAAGTTTCTATGTGGTATCTTTTGGGAGATGATTCATGGCTAGCCCGAGGGATTGTGCTTCACTTTTTCTTTACCTATTCGAGAAGCTTTGTTATTTGGGATGTTTTAGATTAACCCTCCTACCGTTTGGGCCCCTTTTTTTTAAATTGGATTTGAAGGTGGGTTAGTCTTCTTTCTTTCCCCTTCTTACCCTTTTTTGGTTTGTTTTCTGTTTTTCCTTAGTTTTGATTTTTGGTTTGTTTTGGGGCATAGGGTGGCCATGACAAAGGCATACCGATGGTAGAGTGGAATGATATTCCATCTTACGACATCAGGACTCACTCGAGGGACCCGGTGAACCGTAGGATGACGGTATCATTCACCGCTACAAGACCAGCGGGGTACCCGTACCTTCTTAAGTTGTTGGCGATCCTGCGCTCGACGAAATGATCAACTCGTGGACAATCATAATTTTCAAAACTGATAAAAAAAGATTTGATAAGAACAAATACAATATTTATAAAAATATATTTTTTTTTTTCACTACAAGCAAAATTAATACAACTTTCTTTTGTATGCCTCAAATCCACGTGCATGCTAAAAATATAAATTTTAAATATATATTGTAGCTTGGTTGTTCATTTGTCAATCACTAATACCGGGCCAAGGAACACCCTCCTAAGTTAGATTCAGTATGATACCCTTCTAGTTGAGTGGCGGGCTTTGTACATCCGGATGACCGAGTAGCCTTCGATGACCCTCGAGTAAAATTATAAATAGTTTCTGAGCCTAGCCCCGACCCGAGAGCTTGCGGTTTTCTTTGAATTTTTCGTATGATTTTGGTAAAGTACTCGTGGTCCTTTTCTCCGGGATTTTCTCGAGGTTTGATGATTTTATTTGAATTATTATTTATCAGTTTCCCCGAGTTTTACATCGTGAGTCATTCACTGTTCTTTCTCGAGCTTTCTGGACGATATTTCTTTTTCTGCTTTGCTTTCATTTATATGATGCATTTCAGCCTGTTACAATTAAGAAAAGAGCTGATCTTCCAAATATACAGGTTTGTTTTGTATTTATAACATGTTATTTCTCTGTTGTACCTGCTACTTTTCTTTTCTCACATAGCATGTTGTACTATACTCTTTACTGCATACTGTACTATTTTTCCTGTGCTATACATCCTGTTGTTACGCTACACACAGTACAACTTTAAAAATGATTTCATAGGGTATTTAGAGGACTACAACCATAGAGACGCCTGATTTGACATCATAACCTGACACCCTAGAAAACTCAAACTCGTCACGACAAGGAGCTTGGAAGTCTAGTCAGATGAGCAGTACTGGTCATTTTCAATAATGAAACATGTCTACTACTAAGTTGAACAATTCATTAGTAATTAAACAACAATCCATGGGATTTCGAGGTTAGTCAGCCTAGTGCGACATAAATCCTCAACTTCTCTTTAGTCATTCAGTATAGCTTCGTTTCTGCAATATAGTTCTAACTCGTCTTAGGATTCTGAGGTTGTCGTTCGTCACGACCTAAATCCTCATATCTTTCAGGCTATTCGTGTGACTGTTTCACACAAATGTAAGTCCTAATTAAACAAAATTGACAGGATGAAACCTTTAGATAATTTCTCCCCTAAATTCAAACCAAACCATAGGATAGCTTGGGAAATCACCGAGATTCTTCTCAGGATCTGTGACATCTCACAGTTCTTCCTCCTTTGGATTCTACAATAAATGTTCCAAATTTGAGTCAATTATCTTTCACACCTCTTCGTCCGATTTCGTTGAAAAGTCCTATCCTTTTGACATCATTGAAGATAATATTTCTTGATTTTTATCGAGAGTTTTATTAAGTGACTTCGGTCATTTAAGATTTAATTAACTATAGGTGTTTGCCCTTATGGGAAATTTTTCCGAACTCAGCTTAATATAAACCATATTTAATTCTTTGTATTAAATAGGGAAGCTTATCGACAAATAAAATAGTTTACGACTGAACAGACGTCATATATTTCTTAGTTTATTTGATCGAGTCTCACCTCAAGTCTTCGTGTTTATCTTCCGGGATAAATACGAGTGCTTGAGGTGTAGTGTTCTTTCATTTAAACTATGAAAAATATGAGGTTAGTTTGATTTTATATTTTTCATAAATTATATATATATGTAAATTAAACGTCCTTCCGAAGCGGGCAACGGGATTCCGATTCAGGCGACCGACAGCTTCCAACGTGCAACCCAACACCCAAAATAACACCGACAGACCCCGATACCATGGGTTGAGCATAAGGCACAAAGGATTTTTTCTCATTTCTCGAAGTATTTAATGCAAGACGCAATATAGACCAATTTGAAAACAAAGTTAGTCCGTTAACTATTAATTCATATGGGTTAGGATTCTTCCAGAAAAAAACTTGTACTAATTTTGATTGTTAAAAGACAAAATATTGGAGAACAAACTGACAAAAAATTTCACAATGATTAAATCGACACATAGGCCTTAGCTATGGTGTGGAATAGATTAAACTGATAGTAATGATCCAGGATCTATTTATTGGCAATTGTACCACTTTAAACATTCATATGCAGACATGACAAGAGGATATTAAATCACAATCAGCAATAAATGTGAGCTTATATCATTGTTGTTGATGATAACATGTGAACACATTAAAAATTAAAAGAATAGTGTAAAGTGATCAACATAAAACAATTCAAGGCAATGATCCTAATAATAGGAAAGATGTTAATGATGATATGTGAAGTTGTAATGTTTTCTTATTCTTCATCTTTGTACTTCGGGAGCTTTCATTTTGGAATAACTCTACTTGAAATACCACGTTCCTGTCTTTAGAACGTGCAAAGGAGAACAAAACACTAAAAGAAAAAAAACTGAATTTGATTTTTTTTACTGTGTTGTATCTGCATATAGTTGAGTTGGTAAAAATAAATATTAATGATTACATTAAGAGAAATTTTGCAAGCTCATTGTAACACTTCAGGCAGGCATGCCCACCAAGTATGTATGCACTTAATACAGCTTCAAAGTCAACAAATTAAAGCTTTGTTTCTTTAATTTACGATAAAAATTTATGTTCGTTTACTTGTTATTGTCTTTTTTCGTCAGATCATATCACCTTCTAACAACCGTACATATTGTCATTAATATCTAATAAGAACTGCTTGCACTTAAGGATTACACTAATGATATTAGTATCCAAAGGGAAAAACTTCCATTAGTCAATGAAATTATCAAAAAGCAACCATAATCAATCACAACAAGTTCATGCCCATCCATTAGCATCCAATTCATACTGAGAAACAAGACATTAAAAAAATTAAGACTTGCACCTGCCAACAAAGTTTATAAGAACAGTACTCATTCAAGGAAGAAGTTTACCATCTTGAAACAAAAAGCAAATTTAGAGAATTTTGGGTAGGAATACAACCTTTTATCCTTCAAGAATCTTTAAAACCTCACCTTCTCCTTGTTCGGCTTGAATTTCTATCACACCAAATCATTGTTGATACAGAAATCATACCTAGTCTTAGTTCTGCATCCCCTACCCTCCAAAGCCAAAATCCTCGATCCTTCTTATCCTGCGGAGAACGAAAAAAGTGCGAAGGGCAAAAAGGGAAAAGAGCGATCGAGAGGTGATGGTGAGAAGTGACAATAGGGAGGCGATTAACAAACCGCACCTCCGTGCGTTGATTAGGGTTTTGAAGAGTGGTGAGGGCCGATGCGCTGGGCCTTGGCCGCGGGGTCGACTGGATCGAGGAAGTGGTGTAGAAGAGAGGCGGACGATGAACTAGGATCAGGTGTAGGTTTAGGGCCAGCAGAAGCATTGGCTGAGTGTCGGCGGACCTCTTCCAGCTCCTCCTTATCCTCGGACTTCAATTCAATTACGCTCGGTTTCCGCCGAAGCATCGCTTTCTTCCCCTTTTTTTTTTTTTTTTCCACTTAAAACTTCTCCCTCTTTATATATAAAATCTTGGATGTTTACAGGAGATAAAAGTTTTGTTATAAGTCGAATGCGCATCACATTTAATTGAAATAAAATGAATGTATCAATTAAAGTCTTTTCTAAGATATATATATATATATATATTTGATTTGTTATTATTTTATTCTCATCATGCTCTTAATATTAGTTGAATTTTTTTTGCTTTAGGGTTTGTACTTTAGCTGAAGAAATAATATGTAATATAAATGAATGTTATGCAAAAATAATGTAAATGCTTTGGAGTTGTTTGGTTCAAATAAAATAAAGAGAGAACTTCATATTTTTTGTATGATTTGAAGTATAATGAAAATAATGTATTTCAAAATATGTGAGTTCTTGCATAAAAATATTTTGACCAAGGTGGAGGCTAGTGACACAGGCGATGATGACTGGCAGCGCGCGATAGGTAGCAATACTTTTACATAGGTTTGTGTATATAGAATTTGGCTAAATCTACTAAATTCAAAACACAAAGAAAATGGATTATGAAATAAATTTTAAATTATTCATATTTTAAACTATATATGTAATTATTTCGACCAAACACAAAAATTCGTAAAACCCCTACAAAAATAATGTGATGCAACCCTTTTGCAACCAACAAAACAGCTCCTTATTGTCGTCTGCTATAGTTGGATAATTGAATGTCTCTTCAATCTCCACCTCATTTCTCTAATGGTCATTTCACTATCCTAATTGGGAGCTATACTTCCTCGTCCTATACCTAACTAGGTCTTGCATGTAACTTTTTCAACTTCTTCTAACTCTGCTTTAAAGTAGAAGATCCTTTTAGCATCCTAATGCTCCAAATCCAACAAATTTTACTTTAATTTGTAAAAAATTTCTACTAAAAAGGTGAGTAGTGGTGTGGACCTTTATGTAGTTTGTTATGCTCTAGGAAAAGGCTATTATATATAAGTTTTCTCTCTTCTGTAAAAATGCTACTGAACCTTGAAGTAACTCTTGATCATCTATGATTATTTAATAGTTTCTACTAATTTGATTTTCTTATTGGAAATATTTTAATATTTCATAAATTTGGGATCCTTTGTTTATAAAAGATAAATAATTATCCTCAAGAAAGTGGAGTTGGCACTTCATTCCAATTAGGGATGATCTTGAAGAAACTCTCTTTCGAATGAAATTACTAAATTTTCCTCTTCGTAGTTGGAATTCTAATGGAATCTCTAAGGTTAAAAGCAAGATTGACATTCCCTACGCACATTCTTACCAACAAAAATGTGGTTCATTAGTGAATCTCCAAGACATTTATACTAATTAAACATTTTTTTACCCTATCTTTTTCATTATTTATTAATACAAACAAGGTCATGTTTTGCATGATTAAAATTCTTCAGTTTGTTTCTTCTACAATATATTTGTATACAATACTCATTCTTCTCCACAATCCGACTACTTAACTTCTCATTCTTTTAAGAGTGTTAACAAAAGCATGACTTAATGAATGAAATAATAACATTTTTTTTATCAGGCAACCTCCGAGTCTACCACCCTTACAAATGACATTCGTCTCTAATTAGTTGAAGAGAATGTGCTATAATTTAATTTATTTCAATCCATGCCTTCATTTGGAATCAACTTCTTTCAATATTAGTTTGACTAATGTTGAGGCCTTGAAATCAAGAAATAACTATCATAATCAAGGACCTTTCCAACTTTCTAGCCTCCCATGCTCATCCCCCATCATTTATTTTATTGATCGCAACATTAAGACGAGATCTCGAGCGATCCTTTGACAACAAAAAGAAAAAACCTTGTTCATAAAGTAGTTGATGCAACAAATGCACAAGTTTTCTAGAATATGAAAGGCAAGAAGCAGAAGAGCCATAGCCCTAAACGTTAAAAGCTTATTAGAAATCATAATATTAATTTGTAGAAACACTATCCATAATCTCTATTAGATCTCAATCCTTCAAGAAATTTTAAACTTTTTTTACATTAAAGATGACTGCAATAACTTCATTTGTGCTCCTAGTGATAGAATATATTAACTAGCTACAATTATATTGTATTATGATTTATCAATCACTTACTCACATTGTAAATGTTTTTTAAAAATATGTTGAGTTTTCTTGTTTTATTGTTTAGAAAAGTAATATGGCATCTAAAAGAAAATTATTGTATGACTTCACAAGTTTTTATTTACTTCTATTAAAAATTTTTGGATCCTTTATGAGGAATTTAATAGTATTATAATAATTAATGACAATATTAAAGGTTCCCTTCGCTCCATTCTAAATTTTGAAGCCTCCCTTAATTTGAATCCTATTTTATTAAAATGCTTAATCTGTGTCATTATTTCTCCTTATTTAATACTTAAATAAAAATTCTAATTTGCTTCAATTTGGATAAATTACTTATTAATCCTCAATGGTTAGATATGTTTTCATGTTCTTCTCATAAAACTCGTATACATCTAAGCTCAATTCATTCACCTTTTATTATCTCTTCCAACAAATTCTCAAAATTCAATCATAGTTTTATCAGTATTAATAGAAAAAATATTTAGGTTATAATTTTTGTATTTTTAATGCAAGGAAAATTTTTGTCGTTATATTATCCCATTTATATGTCTTAACAAAATTCAAAATTAGCAAGAAAAATCTTAAGGGTTCAATGTGTAATTCCATAAATTATATATCTACAATTACAAATAATTTGATAGAAGAATAATTACCTTGAATATAGTTTTTGAAATCCACATCTACTTACTCAAAATAACATTATTTAATAAGTTGTTACTCAATTTCTTTATTGGTTTTTATAGATTTCATATCGGGATAAAGCAAATTGGCTTTCTAAAAAAAGGTAAACAAAATTCAATCATATACAAAATTAATTCCCTTCTACATCTTTATGGGAATGATTTGTTAATTTTGTGCTTTATTTATTTTAAAAAAGGATGGTTCTCATATGACTAATCAACTCACTTAAGCATAGTCTAGACACTATAAAACTTCATTTGTTATTAAAAAAAACATTTTTTTTAGTATTCACTTTATTCTGAAAGTAAAGTCGTGATTTTTGGAATTTGCAAGTGCAATGGTTTTAATGCAATATTTTGAAAATTATTCGAAAGTTTTTTTATCCTTTGTTTATTATATTTAATAATGCTTCAAAAGGGCATGCAAAATGTTTAATTTTTTTTAAATATTTTTCCATTAACCTCAAGAATCATACAATATATCAAATTTAGAATTTCAGTTATATATCTCTACAATACCTTTTGTACGGTGATATCTAAGCTCCTAGTTAGATAATTCAAACTTAAATGGTGAACATTAAATCTAATAACTCACTTAAGCATATTTCTGGAAAGGACATTACATTTTTCATAATGTTATTCTTACATATAATATTATTTGATGCTATAACTATAATACTTCACATAAAAATGTAAGTTAGTTAGGTCTTTGAAAACATTTAATTGTGAGAAATGAACTTTTCCTCTTAAGTGTGTAATTCATACCACTTTATCTCTTAATATTGCCAACATGATCAAACCTAGCATTTCCAAAATTAGTACTTTTCCTTCTAATTAAAATGGTGTGCTATATAATTTTTATTTTATTTTTTTTTTGAAATAGCTTGAGGAAAGTTCCATCTCTTCTCTCCTCTCTCTCTCTCTTTCTCACACACACACAAATCTTTAACTATTTTCACCATTAATTTAAGAGATGACTTAAAATAATGGAAGAGTTACATTAATAGTTTATTCAAATAAATTATTCATAATAAGGCTTCTATTTGTCACTTCGTTTTTGCTAATACTTTTTTCAGAATTTTTACTGAATTTTTATGTATATTTGATTCTTGATATTCTTGTCTCTCTTCAAAAATAAAAAGATCAATTTAGATGTATAAAAGCAAATCTATTAATATTTTACAAAATTTTATAAAATGTTCATTATCTTGCTAATTATTTTTTTATTTAAAATAAGTAAAACCCCTTTCACATAGGCTTTCTAACAAAGCTATGCACGTGCTTTAGCAAGGATGTTGAGTAAGCAATATAATGCATATAAGTCTAGAATCATTCCAACATGGATCAAGGTGAATGCAAAATGTCAATGTGCTAGTTTCAAAAGTCCTATTCTATCAAAAGAAATAATGTTTTGGAAAAAATCCTTTTTTAGTTTTTATTTTCTTTTATGGACTTTCAAATTTGAGATCAGCCTCATATAAATTTTATGTTTATAAGAACATTATGATGAAGAAATGTTTAAACTATATTGCTCTTTTTTAGTTCTTTTTAACTCAGAGTCGCAAAATTGTCAAATTTTCGTTTTATATTTCTCTTGTTCAAATAAACTTTATTTTTGAACCATTAAAATGATTTGAAAAAAAGAGAACTTTTAAAGGGAGAAAGTGTAACAAAACTAAGAAAATAAATGAAAAAGTATGATGGAGAATTTGTATAAGATAGATTTCGTTTGATAGATAAAAAGTGTATGCTAAATTTTTGGAAGCATATCCATGATAAAAATCCTCTATAAATTACCCAAATACATTAAAAAAGAACCAAGAAGTTATTGTTTGTTTCTGGGTCGAGGGTAAATTCCAAAGGAAATTGTCCCTTTAGGTAATTATGTTTTGTGGGATACCCAAAAATACTTTCAATTGGAGGAGTACTGCTTATATTTTGTTATCAAGTGAATGAGAATATTAAGAATTAACATGGTTATCAGAAAGAGGATCATCCCAGTGCTTCAAATTCATACCAAGCCATTAGGTAGAGGGTGAATCATTGTATCCCAAATGTGTGGTAGCCTATTAGCAAGCAGGGCCAACTACTTGTCCTCAATAATATGCCAAAGGAGTAGAATGAGCCCAAAAAGTGTAAATCATTAAGTAGGCATGGAATTCTTTAATAGGTAGATATATTTAGTTTATGTTTCCATGGATCCCTTATCCCAAGCTATTAGTACTCTATGTCTACTTGAGTGATAACTTGTCAGCAACCCATGTGATATCGTCCAAAAATCCCACTAGCCGTAAAATTAAGAGGAAAAAACATATATTTCCATAAGACCCTATTCAGATAAATTAGTAGAAATAAGACTTACACATGATAAGAAAGTGGTAAGGATGCTTCTGGAATGAAGGTGAAAGACTGACCTTGCTACAAGTCCAAACCACCCCACAAAGGACTTATACTCTGTTTGGTTCAAAGGACCTCTAAAATTTTTGTCATACTAGAAAAAAACTAAGCGTTTATATGTATGCTTGGCTAGTCAATTCGGAAGAGCAAGAGTGCACCTCTTTGGAAGATAAAAATATGAGGTAGACTTCTAGAACGATCCTTAATTTGAAAGCCCTATTATCATGAGTTGGGGTATAATCATGCATTGCAAAGCCATTTTAAATTCAAATTAAAAGTCATGCATGAATAGCAAAACATTAAATAAAATAGTCATTTTAAATTGATTCAATTTTAATATTAATGTTTTCTTAGGATAAAGCTTTTTTTATGAAGATTTTCATATAAATGAATTTATCCTAAATAGTCTAAGCACAAAATCAAAAACCCAGACAATCCACAAACATGAGAAAGAGTGAATTCAAAACTCAGCACAAAAAAAAACATGCCACATAATCAAATAAAAAATGGCCAAGGCCATTGGATCGACAACATATCATAGAATGATAAATGATTTGGTTAGGCTCCTCCGCACATACTTTCCTGAATCTAATTACTATAGCAAAAATATGCACTTGTAACTATATAAATGAACCTAATTACATGTCATAAGTTTCATGAACCTAATTCAATGTTGCTCCTAGTCCATACCATATGGTTTTACACATCAAGTTCCATGGGAACTCAAGCTTGTACCTTACTTCCAATTCAAACTCTATCCTATGAACTCTAAAAAGAAGCACATACAAAATTCAAAAATGATTTGACCTACAACTGAAAGTTAGTGTAATTTATATCATGCAACATATAATGAATGATGTGTTCAGTGAGAGGAAATTAAAGAAGAACTTATAGAAAATAAATTAGTTGACATTATGATGCTTCTCTTTATTGGAGAAGGTTACCTGCAGAAATATTACCTTAAACATGCTAGTGCGCAAATCTCGCTCCAAATAAACATGCAAAAGGCAACACATAAAAAACTAGACTACATGGAAATCATAGAATAATAGCAAGACATATGAAAAACCTGACCACAACCAACCCTCTTTTAAATAAGCATCTAAAATTAAGGTGCCCTAATGTCATAGATGCTGGATGGTATGAATCTTGCTAGGTAGAGTCGTACGTCAAGGTGAAGTAATATGATATGCAAGATGAAGTCATAAACTAGAAGGTAAGACTCTGCACATGATCCAAGCTAGGTGGTAAGACTTACGCTAGGTGAAGTCATACACTATGAGGGCTTTGTGGGCTGGCAATACCATCATGTGATATGCACATATCCAACTTGAGCATGTGGGCACATACGCAGAATTGAACATGTAAAATAAAAGTGAACTATTCAACATAAGCTTATAAGGACATATGCACATGTAAGAATATTAATTGTATGAACGAAAGTATACAAGGTGTTATGCACATGTCTGTGACCTTAGTTTTAGTCAACCATTTTTCCCTTAACTGAAGTTATATTATTCTTCACTTAAGCTTAATCTTGACTAAACACTGGAATTATGGATTTCTCTCCCAAGATTATTCTAAGGCTCAAAGCCTCATTTTAAAATTTGCATGAAGTTTATTGTCACAAACAATGGCCATGCAAACCAATCTGATGATCAGTTGAACTAATTTTTACATAATGTTGTGCACTTAGGGTTCTTATGCATGAAATGGATTTATGTAAACAATTTTTAGAGTGTTATAAGTTTTGAAAATAGACCTCACCGTTGTGTCAGTATCATCAAAATGTTTCAAATGTATATTGTTGTTCTATATTTTGACCCCATTTGGGCACCTTTTGAGCAAACAAAAATCATGAGAGAGAACATGATAATGAGAAGGGATAAAATAATAATTTGACAAAAAGTCCTTCAGTAACACTTCAAATCGACTCCAATCTTCATCAAAAGTTGTTTAATGCTTGAAAATACATCGTTGGACCAATAAAGTCAAATATAATTTTGGTTAAATTTGACTTTTTTTCTCCAAGGGTGGGCCCACTTTGAGTAGTCATGTCTCTTTATTGAGCTTGATTTAAGTAAAATCAATTGGTCCATCTAATTCCTTGAATTTTTCTTTATCAATATGACAAAGTTAAAATTTTGGGTCAAATTCAAGCTCCCAACCACAATAACCACTCATCCACCAAACTTGAACTTTAAATGGCCACAACTTTAGATTCAGAACTTTGCTTTGAAACTGTTTTGTCTATGAGAATCCTTTTTTCCTTCAATTTTTCATATTAATTTTAATTTTCTCATTTTTTCTATGCAAGTTATGAAAATTTAGCTCTCATTGTCCAAAGTTGGCCTAAATTAGAACTTTGCAATTAGATCTCCACCTTTGACTCAATTATTCCTCGAATGACTTCCTCTTTCACACATCATCAATCCACATGCTCTTCTTCTACTAGTTCAAGAAAGCCAAGTCATTGATCACTCCATTTAGACCAATTCAAAACAATTGATTTTAAATTATAACCTCTCTCCTAAAATCCAGTCTTCCACCCTCTCCCAACAAACTAAAACTGCACAAACTCCTCCACTATCACCACTAAACCAGTCAAAACCCTTACCCCCATGATGTTATTTTCACAAACACCCCCGTTGATTCTTTCTTCAATTGAAGGACTTAATTTTTTCCTTGTCTCGAGTCTTTTTTTATTTTCTCTCTACCTCCAAGAAAAACTAAGTGCATCCCCTTGATTTTTTTCCATTAAATCAAGAGCAAGAAAGAGAATATATGGATCAATTTAAGCAATCAAAAACCAAACCAAGGTTATGAAATCCTCTTTGTTTTCTTTATGAATTCAAAGGGATTTTCTCTTGAATTCTTCACGTAATCTGTATCAATGTTTTCATATAATATTAACCGTATTTTATTTATGATATTGTCAAAACCAAAACCTTAAGTTCATAAAATCATAAAGATTTTATTATATATTATTATTGGTGTGTCAATGATATTATTGCATCAATTTAACATGTTTCCAAAAACTTTAATCCTTGACTGAAAAGCACATGGCTTAATTACTTGATTAAAATTTTTAAATCAGGCTAACCAAAACTGGTAGTGGATTAATCCCTTATAAACCTCATGAATTACCCTTAATTGAACAATAACACTTTTTAAGCATGCTTCATCATCTTAATCAAAGTAAGACTCATTTTAAAATTCCTTATCTCTAACCAAAAATACCTAAAATGACCAAAATACCCCTCAAAGTCCGAAAAATCTAAAAATTCCTAACAATTCCAAAATCATCCCAAATGTACCCAAAATCATTTTGAGCCATTTCACTAGACCCAGTTTGACCAAATTGACATATGTTGATCAAAAGCCTCAAATTGCCCTTTTAAGTCTAAAATGTCTAAATCACCTCTAATGTCAACCCAATTGATCCCAATCTCCCCCAATTTCAATCATAAACTACAATTCATCATCCCTAATCTCATTCTAAATCAAATTCAAATCCAATTTGACACAATAATAAAGCTCAATTTCAACTCAAACCAAAAGTCACCTATTTTGACCACATGGCCTAAATTCTCCAAACTGAAACTCTTAGCCAAATTGATTCCCTCAAATTTGAGTCCTAAACTCTTCATAACATTCAAACACACCAAATTGATCCATCAATTGACCCACATTTGAGTCCAAACCTCACCCAAATCCAACCCAAGTCAAAATCCCCAAATGTGCCACATGCCCAAACTCCACCAGATTGAATCCCCTAATTCCAAAATTTTCACCTAATGTTTGTTGAAAACACTTTATGACTTACCTCTACATCAATTTGAACCACCAATTGAACCCTAGCAAAGCTCTAGCCTAATTTAAACCCAAGCTTAATCTAAATTAACCCAAATTTACCAAATGTCCAAATTCCACCAAATTGAACTCACAAATCAATTCAAACCTACTCCAATCTTTTTCTAAAACCTTTATGACAGTCATGCACACCATTTTAAACAATCAATTGGACCTAAACCAAGCTTGAACCTAACCTAGACCAACTCGAACCCAAGTGACCCAAATTGAACCAATGACCCAATATGACCAAACCTAGCCCAATATGACTAAGTAAGCCCATCACAACCATTAAGTGAACCCTAGGAACCACCCTAGATCCACTTATCCAAAACTAAATAAGCCATGGAATAAGGATCCCTCAATTTAGGTGTTCTCCTTCCTTATTTAGCAAAATCCTATTTTGCTCCACCCCAAAAACCTTCCCACAGCACTTAATCACCATTAAGACTGACCTCTGACTCATCTGACCCCTTGGCCACCTCCCCTATCCTTACCGGATGACCTAGTCACTGGAGGAGCCAAAGATCGAGAGCCACTCACCCAAATTAATACCCAAATTGGCCCATCCAATGTGTTAAGCCACAATTGGTCACTGGAGTTGCTCAGCACTCCAGATAAGTAGCTTAATGCACCTAGAGAATGCACCTCGATATAGAATAACAAGTCACACTAGAGGTGAATAAGTTGATAGACGCTAACTTTATGCGAGAAGAACAGTATCTGACATGGCTAACCAATGTACTACCAGTGAAGAAGATGAATGGACAGATTCGAGTGTGTCAACTTCAGGGACTTAAACAAAGCATGTCCAAAAGATGAATTCCCATTACTGATACCGGAAATAATGGCGGACATTACATCGACACATGAAATGTTCTCATTCATGAATAGATATTCAGGTTACAATCAGATCAAGATGGCTCCAAAATAAGCAACACTCACAGATTTCAAAAATTAAATCGGGATTTACTACTACACCGTGAGGCAGTCTGGACTAAAGAACGTTAGAGCTACATATCAAAGAACAATGACAAAGATCTTTGATGATCTAATTTGCAACAAAGTGAATGTTATGTGGATGATTTAGTCACCAATAGCAAAGTTAAGGATAACCACCTGTATGATTTGAGAAATGTATTTAAACGATTACGAGAATATAATCTCAAATGAATCCCTTGAAGTGCGCATTCGGCGTTACCTCCTAGAAATTTCTAGGATTTATTGTCCATCATCGAGGAATCAAAATCTACCTGGATAAGATTAAAGCTATCTTGGAAATGCCGCCTCCCAGAGCCTTGAAACAACTATGTTCTTTCAAGGTAAATTGGCATACCTGAGACACTTTATATCTAATATGTCAGGAAGGTGTCCACCCTTTTAAAACTTACTTCAAAAGGATGTCGAATTCTTTTGGGGAGAGCCATGACAATGGGCTTTCAAAGATATTAAATGATATCTAACAATATCTCATGTTTTAGCAGCACCTATTCCAGGTATACTGTTGATGCTTTATACTGCAGCTTTAGACGAATTTCACGGAGCCTTACTTGCTCAAGTCAATGATGAGGAAAGGAGAATGCACTCTACTACTCGGGTTGACATCTAATACCTGTGGAGGTAAAGTATCCTCCTATTGAGAAACATTGTCTAGGTTTGGTTTTTGCCGCTTAAAAGCGTAGACATTACATTTTGTCTCATAAGATCGGCCTGATTTTGAAGGTTATCCATTGAAATATTTGATGACCCAAACAACACTTTCCAAATGTTTAGGAAAGTGGTCAATGATACTATTGCAATTTGATATAACTTTCATGCCCCTTCGCGCTATTAATGGCCATATCCTCACGGACTTTCTCGCAGCGTACCCACTGCCAATTGGGTCCTTGCTCAACGATGAACTATCATACGAGAAAATACTATAAGTGGAATAGCTTAGTGCCAGGCATTGGGAAATGTACTTTGATGGCGCTTTATCAACTAGAAGAGACAAAGGACAACAGACAGTAATACCGGGAAAAACAGGAATTGGCTTGATCTTTGTGACACCATATCAGGAGATGTTAAGATTCTCTTACCACTTAACAGAGCCATGTACTAACAATGAAGCACAATATGAAGCCCTAATCACGGGATTGGAATTGGCAACACTAATATAAATAACAAACATTGACATTTACAGTGACTCACAGTTCCTCATTCAGCAAATGGCAGGACAGTATAAGATTCTAAAGCAAAGTTTAGAAGAGTATTACAAGTATACGATAAAATTGCTAGAGCAGATTCACAGTGTGACGCTCTATAGGATTCCTCAATCAGATAATGCCCATGCAGACACTTTAGCTAATCTTGCTAAAAACTTAACCTGTCCACCCAAAGATTTTAAAGACATTACAGTACAAGGATGTCAAATTTTTTCACAGATCAACCTAGACAGTTTACACAAGCTCGAAAAAGAAAAGATAACAGTTTCAGTAGCAAATAATATAGAAGATTGGCGTCAACCATTAACAGAATATTAGCAAATAGAAAGATTTTCATAAGACAATTCAGCAATGCATCAGATTTAGAAGAGAGCATTGTCATATGCTTTAATCGATAACATTATGTATAGAAGATTCTTTGATCCGATGTGGTTGAGAAGCCTGAACAGAGCAGAAGCACAGAAAATCATCAAAGAAGTACATGCTGGACTGTGTGGAGCTCACACGTCAGCGCCAAAGATGAAAATGAAAATCAAGCTATTTGGATACTATTGGCCGACAATGATGACAGATTTTATGGACACAACGAAGAATTGTCATCAATGCCAAGTGCATGGAGTGGTCTTGCACCAACCTTCGAATGTTCTACATGCCACGATTGCCTCATGGTCATTTAAGTGTTGGGCACAGATATAGTCGGACCAATAGACCCTTCGTCTTCTAGAGGACATAGTTTTATAGTTGCAGCTACGGATTACTTCTCTAAATGGGTAGAGGCAGCTCCGTTACGAGAGGTTATAGTGCAGCAGGTCTTGCAGTTTTTCAAGAATCAAATTGTCTACCGCTTCGTTTTACCACGCAGAATTATTTCAGATAATGGATCGGCCTTTAAGAGTACCAAGATCAACAATTTTGTCAGATGACATAGGATAGAATGGCGGTATTCAACCATATACTATCCCAAAGAAAATGTCTTGGCGGAAGCCTTCAACAAGACTCTAGTGCATATTTTGAAGAAGATGCACGACGAAAACAAAAGAGGATGACACAAGAAGTTACTAGAAGCCTTATGGGCATACAGGATGACACTCAGAATGCTGACACAGTCTACACCTTACGCACTCATTTATGGCTCCGAGACTGTGCTTTTGTTAGAGGTTCAGCTACCATTGCTCAGAGTCGCCTTCGCCAATCAGATTACAACAGAAGAGAATAACAAACACTAACTTGCAAAGTTGGTAAGTCTCAAAGGGAAAAGATTTATTGCACAACAAAACTTGGAACTCTATCAAGTAAAGATGATTCAAGCACATGACAAATTGGTTCACCCAAGGTCTTTCAAAGTTACTAACCTTGTTCTCGTTCTCAGAAGGCCTATTATTGCACATCACGAGATAGGTGGAAAATTTGAACCAACCTGGGAGGGAAAATTTGTGGTAGAGAGGGTTTACTCAAGAGGGTCGTACCAGCTAGTGGATTCTCAAGGAGAGAGGCCCATGTTGTCGATAAATGTATTATACCTAAAGAAGTACTATGCAACATCACAAATCTGAAGAAGGATGTTTATCCCGATACAGCCGTGTGGCCAGTGTCTGTGACTAGTTCATAAATTAAAAGAAATTTTGTAAAAAAAAAGGAATAAAATAAACCTTTGTAAAATAAAACACTCTCATAATTGAAGTCTTGTAATTCCAAATCTTGTAATGTTGTGTTAAATAAGATAAAGACATCTAATAAAAGTTAAAGAATTGGATAAACTATAATAATTTTGTTATTGTTCTTGTTCGTGGGAAGTACCGTGACACTAACGTTTCCCCTATTTTATTCAGGAAATGTCAAAAAGAAAGCTGGTTTTTGCGTTGAAAGAAAGCTTACATCTAACACTCAGAGAAGAGAAGGCACCTGAGAGAGGTGTGGTAAACTTTGACATGGATTTCTCTGAAGTCAATGTGGATTATGAGGGCTCCCTCATGAAGTTAGCTAGCCACAGGGAAACCAAGAGCCTGTAGTCTTTGGTTTGAATTAGTCACCAAGAAGAAGTAGAAAAGTCAAGACAAGGAGCCACAAAGGGTTTTACTGACTCACACCTCCATGCAGTGAGAAATAAGCAAATCTCGTTAATGATCACTACACTAGAGGGAGATCTAGTTACTACCACCGCAGAGAGGACTGTAGACGCACCACTAAGGCACATGCAAAGAAGAATGCCAACCATCACAAATGTTGACACTTGGACAAAATGGAAAGAAGAAAGGCCAAACAGATAACTGTAGAGCTTCCCCTGATTCTAGAGGAATTCTATGAGCTAGAAATGAAAGACAGATGTCAGCTCTCTTGCGATAGAGACCGAGCTAGATTTCACTAAGGAGCATGAGCCAATATGGAATCTAATTGACGAGAGCTTTACTGGTGTCTAACTTGCAGCTCGGGTTTGCTCAGGAAACCATCAACTACTGGAGCATTTTCAAAATGTCCAAATTGTAATTTTCTAATCTTGGAAGAGTATGGGACATTCGAGACATATGCAGCTGCCTTGATGCTACTTAGGAGTAAAGCGCACATCGAGGTAGAACCTTATGTGCTAGAGTATGTTCAGCTGTGACAGAAGAAAGAAATTTCATACTACACCATGACAAAGATACACCGTGTCAGAAAGAAAGAGTACAAACATTATGAAGAAATCCAAGGGAGATTTTTCAATATCCTTGAAGGCCTTGAACTGTACACTAACTTATTCTCGAGGAATGATCAAGAAAGGATTCTGGATTACGTTTTTAGCCTCAGAGACTTGAGCAGAGCTGGCTGCTTGAGGTAGAAGATGTATTCTGAGCCGTCGGAATGGAAATGGGGAAGAGGCAGAATCACAATTCAATGTGGTTGTTGTTACAACTTTTCAAAAGACCGATGAGAAAATCCCCCACAGATTATATAGAATGATGAAGTAGATCTGATGCCGTCAGAGATAAAGAAGATGATAAAGAGGATGGTTGAATGACATATACTTTTAGCGGATTGCATTCCAAATAGTTGCATAATTAAAATCTATAAGGAGGGGGATTGTATTCTGCCCCACATTGATCACCATGACTTTGTGAGACCTTTCTTCATAGTATCATTCATGAGTGAAAGCAACATCCTTTTTAGATGAGAAATTCAGATAGTTGGACCTAGAGAGTTCAGAGGTTCTGTCGAGATCTCGCTGCCAATTGGATCGGTTCTGATATCGAAAGGAAATGGAGTGGATTTCTCAAAGTACTGCATACCCAGAGTGGCACAGCCTCGAGTTTCAGTTATTTTCAGCTGAATTAGAAAAGATAAGACTCCATACAGATATGAGCCAGACACATACTTGGAGAGTCATCAGCCGTCGGAGCTATGACGTTGCCATACCTTTGAGCGTACGCAAAGAGACTTCTGTGTCAGAGCATAGCTTAGGAGGTTAACATGTTCACAGGGTGACCTCACAAGATAAATAATTGCTACTTTCAATTAGTAGACAACACATGATATGTTTTCCAGTCTTCGTTCAGATATACTACAAGTGTATTGGATGCATCGCATTGCATGATTTCAGTTTTACTGCATTTTCAAATTCAGAACAACAAAGATCTAGTTTCTTCTGTTGAAGTTTGTACTTCTAATTATGCTATGGATGAAAATTTGCACGACCATACGTTTGTCCCAATATGTAACGAACAAAGAACGATACTAAATAGAAATTGGAAAATAAATAAGAAACCAAAAGATAAGTAAGAAATTGGAAAAGGAAAAAGAAACAAGAGAAAAATTTGAATTAGAAAACTCTCTAAATAAAAGAAAAGTAAAATAATGAAAAAGAAGCATAAAATAAAATAATGAATTCTTCTTCGATCTAGAGTCCTTCACTCGTTGGAAAATTTTGCGTTCCTCGAACACCCCTCAAATTTTACATTTGCATTTGCACAACGTCACTTTTCACAAATATGAAAATCTCTTGATCTTCCATAAGTTTCTACGATGTCGTGACATTGTCAAAAATCTCAAATTCTCCATAAATACTACAATCAAATTCTTCATGACTTTCCACAATCTCCATAAATTTCCACAAATTTCTTCTATCTCCATAAATTTTGGGATCAGTACCTAAATTCTGATTCCCCTTGATCAGCTCTTAAGTTGAAGGTGAGTTTGTAAGCTTTCCTTCTTAATCTGATCTTTCCGTTGCCTCTTGAGTTGGATGTGAGTCCTTGAGCATTCCTTCGCAATGTGATAAATCAAATTTCCTTAAATTTCTGAATCCTTTCCGAGATATTTTCCACCTTTCACAATATTTTAGGGTCGGAGCTTCGTCGTCCAATTCTTTCAAATTTCCCTAAAATTTTGCATCCTATCTGAGATATTTTCCACCTTCCATAATATTTTTGGATCGGAGCCTGGTTGTTCGATTCCTTCAAATTCCCTAAATTTTTGCATCTTATCTGAGATATTTTCTACCTTCCACGATATTTCAGGGTTAGAGCTTTGTCGCCTGATTCCTCCAAATTTTCCTAAATTTTCGCATCCTATCAGAGATATTTTTGACCTTCCACGATATTTCATGGTCAGAGCTTCATCATCCGATTCCTCTAAATTTCCCAAAATTTTTGTATCCTTTCCGAGATAACCCCTTCAATTATATTTCATGGTCGGAGCCTGTTCATTTGATTGCTTCAATTTCCCTAAATTTCTACATCCTATCTGAGATATTTTCCGCCTTTCACGATATTTCAGGGTCGGAGCTTCGTCATCCGATTCCTTCAATTTCCCTAAAATTCTGCACCCTTTCTAAGATATTTTCTGCATTCATGTTATTTGGAGAGTGGTACCTAAATTTCGATTCTCATTTTTGAGAATGGTACCAAAATTTTGTTGACCTCATTTTTGGTGATGTCTTTCCTTTCGTCTTAGTGCTTAGGATCTAGCCATAGGTTTTCCCTTTGACTATCCTAGAGGATTATAAATGGAGCCCACCACTTAGAAATTCAAACACCTCTTAACTCTTCTTGAACCCCACACAGATGACCATAAACCTCCAAGCCCCTTTGGAAGGTTAAAAGTCAAATATGGAGGTTCAATAATGAGTTCCAATAGGATTCTTTGGCCTTGGGATTACCCACAGGTGGCCTCGGTCTTGGTGAGGGTCAGCTTGCACACACTACACTCTCACATACATTCTAAACCCTAAAACCACTCTCACCCAACTCAACTCCCTGACTCATGTAGGTAACTCATATGGATGGGCCTCAACCCCTAAGCCCCTGGCTAAGAGGGTTAGGAACAACATATTGAGTGCCTAAGATGAGTCCTCTCATGGCTCTTGTGAGCTTAACATGGCTTCTTGGCTCAACCTAAATGGTTTCAATTTACTCACATTTAATCAATCTTCATTTTTCCCAAATTTCAAGTTTTGACCCCCGGGGCCCTAAACCCACCAAACCTACAAAATACCCTTGAAATCACCCAAAATTTCCAAAATTACCTAAATTAGCCAAGATTTCCTAAACTCAATCCTAAGCATTCCCCACCACTCAAATTGATCATTCATGACCAAATATACCAAAATTTCTAAAAATAGCCCCCAATACCCTCCATGTACCCTCCTTGTATCCTAAATAGCCTAAAATGCCAAAAATTCAAAAATTCTCAAAAACTCCCATAAATTCCAAAATATTATCCACATCATTTTTTTCAACTATCACATACCCCAATGTTGTCAATTTAATCCAATTTGATCAAATAATGCCAAATGGGCCATTAAGGCCCAAAGTGACCAAGTAACCCAATCCATCCCAAATTGAACCCAAATGTCATCCAATATTCCCCAAATTTATTTTGAAACCTTCCTTACATCCCCACAAGCAAAACTCTAACTTAATTTACCCAATATTTGGACCCAAACTCCACCCAAGCCTAACTCAAACCAAAATTCCCCCAAATTGACCTAAACCAATCATGAACCCAAACAAGCCCAAATCTCAAAATCAAGACCCAACCAAAATTGAAAACTCTTTTTCACACCTCCATAAACATTTTAAAACATTAATTTTACATCAAAACCAACATTAACCCAACATTAGCACAATTATAATCCAAAAAGCCCAATTTTAGCCCATAAGCCCAAATTCCTCCAAATTGAACCTTGTGGTGAATAATTTCCCAAATTTCACTTCTAAATCAAATTTCAACATGGCCTAGTCCAATTTAAATCAATTTCAAACCAATTTAATCATCCCATATTCAATTTTAAAAATTCAAATTACCACATGCATGATAAAGGCCCATTACCTCATATATTTTTTTGAAGTCCATTCCTTGGAAATTTAAAAGCCCAAGTTTTCAATCCAAGGCCCATATGACATTCCTCTTCATCATGCATTCAATTAAAATTATCCCTAAGTTTCAAAGACATCATCAAACCATTCTAAATCAAGCCTCATGCCAAATTACCACTAAATGTCAAAAATCCCAAAAATCCCCTTCTCATGCAAGGGAGGCAAGCCATTCCCAAGCCATGAGCAAGCCTTGAAGCCATGTTTAAGCCACATATAAGCCATGTGAGTTGTGCCCATGTTACCATACCATCTTGGGCAAAAGGAGGAGCCTCTTTCTTGATTCCCTTAAAGTGATTAAACATTCCCATGCTTCCCCTAACCCATGCTTAAGCCTAATTGTACTTGGATTGTGACTTGACCCCACTAATCAAGCTGAAGCAAATGACTTTCCCTCAGCCCAAATCAGGTCATGGGAGGGTGAAACAAACCCATTTGCATGAGTTGAATAAGTTAAGCCAAAATGAGCCCATTCCCCATACCATTTAAATCAAACCCCTTTACACATGTTCAAAGCCAATTGAACTCACCAAACCCCAGCCCTGACCTCACTGGTCAAGATGGTGACACATGCCTGCCGGCCAACCACCTGGGTCATCGGAAAACACCACACCCGAGAGCTCTATGTGAGCCAAAAAATTCAAAACTTGCTTGCTAAGTTATCCCAACCCAATTAGACTGCACAACTCTTCTTCTCCTCCCCTAGGCAGTTGATCCCAACCCTCAATTGGCTCTGGGAGGCTCTCCAACCATGGCTATTTAAATCGCCATCCTCCACGGCCAAAAGGTTGGCTGAAATCAAGTCTCTCAAAACCTCCATACAAGTGGCCTAAACTCTTCCCCTAACACAGAGAAGAAGTCCCCCACTGTTCTCCTGCCCTCATCCCCATTGATTGAGCTCAATTTCAGAGCTCAATTCTCAGGCCATAACAGGACACTTCACCACAGTGAGCAAAACCCCAAATTGATCAACCCTACACCTTCACCAGACCATGAGAGGAAGTTCCCTAGTGGAAGCCCCCTTACCAGGCCAGCCATTTGTTCCAGACGTGAAAACACCAAATCGGGTTTGGAGGAAATCATACCTAGGCAATTCACCAGGACCAGAGGCTCAATCAGTATGCTCCTTGGACTCCAGCAAACGTGCCAAGAACATCCAATCGAGGTTTCACCTCTTGGACAAAGGTATGGAGACTTCTCTTTAACCCAAGCTTCCAGCGATCCATCATTTATTTTGAGTCGATTTCAATGCATGTTAGCTATATGGATTTGTAGCTCTCGTTTAGACGAACACATATGATCAAATTTCATGTAATTTGGTTGAGAAATGAGCGAGATCTTAAGGTTCTAGGGTGGACGGCTCTCGGGACACACCAGATGAAGACGATGACCATGGACCGTTCGATTGCGCGTGTTTTCAACAGACGGCTCAGATGGCGTCGGACGAAGAGATGGAGCAGAACAGCGGGACGCTTGGCTACCTAGTTGGATGGAGGTGTCAAATAAGAGTGCGCCGCGTGGGACTTCGGAGCTGCCGAGGATGAGTTGGCGCCGACGTGTTTAAGTAGAAAAATAGGGATTTTCTAAATTTATTAAATAGCCAGAATTTCAAAAATTCATAACTTTGCATAGAAAAATCATAAAAATAAAAGAAAAATTCCCTCTTGCTTAGTGAACAGAGGAGAATAATGTGGAAAAAAGAATTAAATTAATTTGTTGAGTCTATGATTTTTAATAATTTAAATACTCTCTAAGATGTTTTAATTCTCCATTTGCATACATAATTCACCATGACATGAGACCATAGGGCTTTTATAGCCTCTGTTCTTGGGGACATTCCCTGAATTTTTCAATGCCAGAGGCCATCTCTATGGCAAGTTATTTATTTTTTAAATTTATGTATCTGTCTTGGCATTTTAATTCTTATAATTTGCATGTTGCTTGGAAATTCTAAAAAAAATTAGGGGAGGTATCTTAGAACCAGAGGACCCTAGGAAAATTATGGTTTGATTTAATTCCTTAAAAATAGCCTTAATTAGCCTAAACACTTGGAACTGAATTTTAATTAATTAAGGGTAATCAGACATTAAAATCATTTGAAAGAAATTCTCCACTAATTGTTAGGGTCAGGGGACCCCACATAAAAATTTCAAGTCAATTGGAAACAATCTAACCCACTAAATGAATTATTCAAGTTACATGGACATTTTTGAAATTAAAAAATTCATAAGAACCAAAATACACCTAAAAAATCTACCAAATCAATGTTGGGGCCTCTCTGATATCAGAGAAGTCTAAAAAAATTAAAATTAAAAATTTTCAATTTTTTTCATTGTTAACTCATTTTTGAATATTTTAATAATTAAAAATTATAAAAATCATAAAAATATTAAAAATCATAAAAATGTCACATTTGGTCTACTAATCACTTGGGAACCATCAAAATATTTTTCCAAAGTCTCCAAGTTAAAATATGAATTTTTAAAGGCCTAGTATAATTTTAATATTTAAAAAAATCTTAACCTCCCACTAAAATAATTCTAATAAATCAAGGAAAAATAAAAAAAAATTATAAAATTTGTTTCTCTAAACTCCTTGAGGTCAGAGAGATTTAAGAAAAATATAAAACTCAATTTTAAACTTTAATTTTATTTTAAAATTAATTAACATTTAAAAGCTTAAAATAATTATAATAAATTAAATATAATTAAAAATGTCACTAAAATTGGTCCAAGTGGTCCTCTGGTCAGTAGGAACATCCCATAATTTTCCTAAGGATAGAAATCTTACCTTGGTCATGTTTTTGAATTTTCATTGAAAAATCCTTATTTTTATTAAAATAATTATATAAATTAAATTAAAAATGGAAAAATCACACTTTCTCCTCTTATGTCTTAATTGACATGCGAGTAAGGTGACATAAAAATTTCAAGTTCATTTGAGCTCAATTTAGTGAGTTATGAAGTGAATATGCTTAAGAGGGCATAAAGATAATTAAGGGATTTTAACCCTAACTAATATTTTAGGACTAAACAAAGAGAGGGTAAAATATTTGATCTTAATTTTCTCTTGAATGATTGAAACTTAGGGAATAAAGGGGAAGAAACCCATTAATCACTTTGAAAATATCAAAATGGAACCTTAATTAATTAAATCATTTAAATTTTGGAAGAATAATTAAAAATTTTGGATTATGAAGATTAGGGATATGACCTAAGAAGATACCAATTCTTTAATTTAAAGTCCCTAATTGAATAAATTCAATGGTATTCAATCCTTAATTAATTCAAATGATGATGACTGAAATTAATAATTAAAAAGGAAACAATATCTAATTAAATTAAAGCTTAAAACATTAAATGATTTAATAATCAAATTAAAATAAATTTAAAACATTCAAAACTAATTTGAAATCATTTAAGAACAAACTTAAAACAAATTTGAGACATTAAAAATTTTTTGAAGCAATTCATAATTAAAAATGTGAAAATTGAACCAATTAAAGTCAACCTAAAGTACTATAATTAATTCAAATTAAATTATCAAAATTTAATGAAATTAAATGATTTAAACACTTCTTTCAACTTTAGCAATTTTAAAATATTTAGAATCAATTTGAAACCTTACTATTAAATTGGATTGTTTCAAAATCATCAATTCAATCTTAACGGTTAAATTCCTTAATAAACTAATTTGCCCCTGAAGGCTCCCTCATTTATAACCTTTAAATAAAGTATCAAGTGAAATGTCACTTTACTCATCGGATAATCAAATATCCGAGTTCACTGAGTAAGAAATAAAACTTAACTAAACTTTTTCAATGATCAATTCACATGTACAATGAAATTCATTTGGACCTAAAATAATCTCAGAAGCTTCGAAAAGATGTTTAGGACTCGTCCTAAGTACTTTCTCAATATGATGAGATGTTTTAGAAGAAAAATTAAACTTAATTGTTCTTTAGTAAAGAAAATCATCCATAAAACACAAGAACCTAGACGTCATAGGAATTGACTAGCAGTAGGATTAGGATTTTGG
>CM040422.1:12908181-13006523 GCA_022702705.1 Papilionanthe hookeriana x Papilionanthe teres
TAGAAACGATTTCTATGAAGAGATATTTATTTTTTAAGTTATTGTTTATTTGCTTGATATATTAATTATAATAATTAGCATGTTGATTATAAATATCCAGAAAAATTAGGGGAAGTATCTTTGGATCAGAGGGCCTTAGGAAAATTATAATTTGATTTAATTCATTAAAAATAACCCTAATTTAGCCAAATACTCAAAATTGAAATTAGATTAATTTGGAGTAACCACACATCAAAATGACATGAAATCAATTCTCTAATGTTCTTCAGGATCAGGAGAGCCCTACATAAAAATTTCAAGTCAATTGGAGTTTATTTAACTCATTAAAATGAATTATTCAAGTTACATGGCTATATTTAGAATTAAAAAATTCATAAAACCCAAGATATAACTCAAAAATTTACCAAATCAATTTTATGGATTCTCTGAGATTAGAGAAGCCTAAAAAAAATAAAATTGGAATTTTCATAAAATTTTCATTTTTAGCCTATTTTTGAATATTTTAATAACTAAAAAATTATAAAAATCATAAAAATATTAAAATTCACCAAAATGTCATATTTGGTCTCCTACTCACTTGGGAACCAACCAAATATTTTTCCTAAGTCTCTAGGTAAAGATATTGAATTTTAAAGGCTTAGGGTAATTTTTAATATTAAAAAATGGATTTTTCAACCTTTCCACTAAAATAATTCTAATAATTCAAAGAAAAATCAGAAAAATACAAAATTTATTTCTATAAGTTTCTTGAGCTTAGAGAGATTTAAGAAAAATATAAAACGTATTTTTCCACTTCAAGTTTATTTTATAATTAATTAATACTCCAAAATTTAAAATAAATATTATAAATAAAATAAATTAAAAAAATCTCCAAAATTGGTCCCAGTGGTCCTCAGATTAGCAGGAACCTCTCATAATTTTCTTAAAAATAGAAGTTTCATCTTGGTCATGTTGTCAAATTTTCATTGAAAATCCCTATTTTCCATTAAAATAATTATATAAATTAAATTAAAAATAGAAAATCACATTTTCTCCTCTAATATCTTAATTGACATGTGCGTGAAGTGACATAAAAATTTTAAATTTATTTGAGCTTAATTTAGTGAATTATGAGATGAACAAGCTCAAGAGAGCATAAAGGTAATTAAGAATTAATATTTAGGCTTAACCAAAGAGAAGGGTAAACATTTGATCTTAATTTATCCTCTTGGATGATTGAAACATAGGGAGTTAAGGGGTAGAAACCCATCAATCAGATTTAGCATTAAAGAAGAAAATCCAATTAATTAAGTCATTTAACTTTGGAAGTTAATTAAGGCATAAATTACTAAGGTTAAGGGATGTGATATAGGAAGATGCTAATTCTTTAAATTGAATCCCTAACCAATAAATTGATCAAATATCACTTAACTTTCATTAATGAAATCATAAAAATGATAACTGAAACTAATAATTAAAAAAGGGGAACAATCCGGAAATATTTTAATCAAATTAAAGCTTAAAACATTAAAAAATTAATGACTTAAAATCAAATAAAAACAAACTTAACATGTTAAAACTAATTTAAAACTAAAGTTAAAACAAATTTGGAATATTAAGATTAATTTTAAAACAATTTACAATTAAAATGTGATAATCAAATCAATTAAAAATTAATTTGAAATATTATAATTAAATCAAAATAATTTAAATCATTAAAACTTAACTGAATCAAATAATTTAAACACTTTTTAACCTAAATAATTTAAAATATTTGAAAATCAACCAGAATTTTATAAATTGAATCATTTTAAATCACCAATTTAACTTCAATTAAGAATGATTAAGTTCTTTAATGAACTAATTTACCCCTAAAGGCTTTCATCATTATAACTCTTAAAAGAAGTATAAAATGAAATGTCACCTTACGCATAGGACAATCAAGCATCCTAGTTCACTGAGCAAGAGCCAAAACTTAACTAAACCTCGGATGATCGATTCATCCCCATAATGAAATTCATTTGGACTCAGAGCAATCCCAAAGGCATTGAAAAGATGTTCATGATTCGTCCTAAGCACTTTCTCAATCCAATGGGAGGGTTTAGAAAAACAATTGAACTTCATTGTTCTTTGATGAACAAAATCATCCTCAAACACACCTTAGGAATTGACTAGTAATAGGATTAGGGTTTTGGTAGATAACCAGAACATTCCCTTAGCTTTACGTAGGTGTTTTCTTTTAAATATTTAAATGCCCTAACATGTGTTTCAAGTGTAGTTGGAAATGACGAGAAGACCCATTAGGTACGCTTTTATTTTATTGCAATTTACTTACCTGCATTGTACTTTACTTTCCTTTCCTGCAAGCTTGCATGTTAAACAACAATGTCACCTTACATAAAAACTAAAACCCTTAGGATAGCCGCAAAACTGAAACCAAAACTAAATTAAAATCAAAACAAGATAAAACTCACTGCCGCAATATTCAAAATATAAGACAACTCAAAATTTAATCACAAACAAAATAATGAAACTACAATTACAACTAAATTAAATCGGCTCGTTGGATGATTAGGAATCCCTCGGATGATGTAACCCACATGTTGCTAATGAGATTTCCCACGTTCTAAATGAAAGTGTGGAACTCATTCAGTTGAGTTTAGCAAATTCATTTGAACTAAGTGAATCCGATGAAAAATAGTGGTGCTGGGATGATGGAACTGTGGGATCTTAACTAGTTATGCTTAATCAATTTAAAGATTTCCCTTAATAAAACTTAAGACATTGAATTTGAAACTTAATATCTAAACCATGACACTTCTCTCATCTCTTGATTATCACTTCTTAAACTAAACCCTCTGTAACAACAAGGAGCTCGGAGCAAGCGCGGTGGGCAACACGGCCATCTTCGTCAGCTTAATCCTTTCCTTAGAAATATATAAACAAGCCATAAAATTTCGAGGTAGTTTTCCTAGCGCAACATAAATCCTTATTTCATCCTTTAGGCATTTGCATAATCATACTATGCAGTTTAAGCCCTAAACTTGTCTTAGGACTCTAAGGTCGTCGTTCGTTATGACATAAACCCTCATAATTTCTAGGCTACTTGTATGATTATTTCATACGAATATAAGTCCTAATTAAATAAAATTGGCAAGATTGAAACAACAAATAATATCTCTTTAAATCGAAGCTAAATAATGGGATAGTTGGGAATTCATTGAAGTTCGCTTCAAATCCATGACATCCCCTACCTTTTCACTCCTTTGGACTCTTAAAATAATTGTTCCTAATTTGATTCATTCTCTTTTGAATTTCTTAAAAATCCAATCGTGAAAATCTAAACTTTGAAATTCTTGAATGTGAAACCACTAATCTTTATCAAGAGTTTTCTTAAGTGATTCTCGTCATTTAAGATATAATTAACTATAGGGGCTTGCCCTTATAGGGAATTTCAGAACCCAGCTTAATATAAACCCTATTTAATTCTTTTGTATTAAATAGAAGAATTTGTCAGTAAATAAGAATGGTTCACAGACTAAACGAATGTCGTAAATTTACTAGTTTATTTAATCAAACCCCATTATTAAGCAATGCACCTGTTCCTCGGGATAGATGCACAGCTTATGGTGCGGTGTTCAATTATTTAAACTGCTATAGATATAGGATTGATTTGGTCTCGCATTTTCAAAAATTAAATAATATTTTTTAAACTATTTAAAACTATATATACTTAAATTAAATTAAAAAATGTGTCGACATAGTTATTCAAACAATTCTAGTTATAGTTAGTACTACCTGGTTGTCTCAGTTTCCCAATGGGTTTGCTTGATTGTTCCCCAATTATTGACTTCCATCACTAGAGTTGTTATTCCAGTTAAAGTTGGGGTGATTTTTCTAACCTAGGTTGTAATAGTTAGAATATGGGTTATCAAGTATATTATTAATTGCATTTAATGTTTCTAATGAAGTTTAAGAATCGATCAGCTATCCTAATGATTTTTCTTCAAACACATGAGGTATTTGAGAAAAATTCATTTCAATTTGGTCTATTTCCCTAGATAATGTAGCAACTTGTGATGCAACCATCTGAATAGTGTCATTATCATCATGAATACTGGCTATTTTTTTAGGATTTACCCTTCTCCAGAGGGCCATTGAAAATTATTCATAGTCATCTCTTCAATTAATGCATAAGCTTCATCAAATGGTTTTGACATTAATGTACCTCTAGCAGCAGCATCTATGATAGATCTAAGGGATCCTACTAACCCATTATAAAATGTTTAAAAAATTAACCAGTCTAGTAAAGCATGATGTGGACACTTCTTAAGGAGTTGCTTAAATATTTCCCAAGCTTCGTAAATTGACTCTCTTTCATACTAAGTAAAAAAGTTATATCATTTCTAAGCTTAGCAACTTTTGAAGATTGAAACTAATTAGCCAAGTATGTTCGTGCTAAATCCCCCTAAGTTCTAATAGATCAAGGTGCTAACGAATTTAATCACATCTTAGCTTTATCCCTTAAGGAAAAAGTCTAATTATAACATCATTATTTGATATGCAATCATTTAAATGTAGCACATAGTCTAGAAAACTTGCTAAATGTAAATATGTATCTGCAGTTGGTGTTCCTTTAAACTGATTATTTTATACCATTTGTATAATAACATGTTTAAGTTCATAAGAGTTAGCCTCTATAATAGGGCTTTGTATACTTAAGTGAATTTCATTTGCTATCGGTTTTGTGTAGTCGTTCAAAGGTCTTTGTATATTATGATGTTTATTTTTGGTAGTTTGATTATCAATGTTATTTTGTAACATGCTCGCCATTTCTGGTAAATTGTGAAGTAATTTTTGTTTTTTAATTTTTCTTATTGTTCGCTCTAACTCAGAATCGTAAGACACTAAAGCTTCATATCCCGAACTTCTCATACAAAAGCAAGAATTCAACAAAAATAAAAATACTCTTAAAAATAATTTTGTAATTTTTGCTTTTTATAAAGTTTTAATTCTTTTTGTTTTTTAAAATATTTTTTAATTTTATAATTTTCGAATGAAAATACTAAAAGCACAATTAAAATACATTTCTTCTAAAATAAGCCTACAGTTCAAATAAAAGTTTTTTAAGTTAAAAAGTTTCGTCGCTATCTTAACCCGGTAACGACACCAAAAACTTGACCCAACCCGCAGTTACGCAAATTTTTATGTTTCAAAAGATTGACAAAAACTTGGCCCGAATTATATTTAGTGGCTAGTGTGAATAAATAAAATGGTTTAGAAAATCAAAGATAAGCTTTCACACTATGGGTACTACACAAGTATACGTATCGTTTTAAGTAATATAGAATTTTCTTTGAAAACCCTAATATCGATCCCAAAAGGAAAGATGTGATTATAATGACTTCGAAAGACTTCTATTAAGTCTTCAAGTACAACTTATAGGTGAAGAAGGTTGAAGTATTTTGATAAGATAAAACTAAATACATGCAAGATTTAATTCTAATCACAATTAAAATGCATAAATTATAAACTACATAAATGTAGAAAAGTTTGAATTATGTAAAGAGTTTCTCCCTTGCAATTATTCCATTATCAGTGTTGGATTCGAAATGTTTAAAGGTTTAAATGTTGTGTTGTGACAAATAGGAGCATATTTGCTTCTTTACCCTCTTCTGGGTGCATAAAGAACAGGGTAGATTATAGCTTGCCACTTTTATATTACTCATTGGGCCCTCTCTATAGGTCCTACCAAGGACCCTTAGTTCCTACCTTCAACCAAATTTGTAAAGGATCTAATTTGTCACCTCATGAACACCAATTTAACGCCCATAAAAACTTATCTCCTTACCTATTTGTACTCTCCTTAGATTGTAGTTCCCCTCCTTGTAAGGTTAGTGTGGTACTCACTAGTTGGGTGAAATCATAGCCCTCCCGGATCATTATATTTCGCAATGAATTTTAACATCACAAATGACCTGTTTGCAAAGTAAATGAATAACCGATGAAAATACCATTACAACTTATGGAATAAAAGAATTTTTAAACAAATTAAATCATCTACATGATTACTTCTTATTGCAAGGAGAAAGAAAAGAAAAGAAAACTACTCATAACTCATGGGGATAACACAACAAAACATGATTTATATTAAAAGCCAAGTCTTAATAACAAAAACTTATATACAAACATAAGTACTTATCGTAGATTCCTCCCCAAACAAATCCTGAAGTTCCTCACAAGATATCTTCAAAATCTTCTTTCACAATTGAGAACTCTTCTGTCTAACACATTCTAAACCTACTAACTCACACACCCTTTGAAACACCCTTTTTTTCTCCACATTTTCTTCCAGCCAATGGCCCCATTTTATAGAACTATGAAAATAATCAAGAGTCACTTCAAATACCCCTTCAAAATTCATCTGAATTCATTGAACTAAAGTTGAAATCGCTTGTGGTGCTATAATGCTAATTTGGGGCGCTATGGCTCCTGTTCACATTGAGAACCGGCGATAATGCCAGATCTTGTGGTGCCAATTTTTGCTCGATTTTGCCTCATTTCACTCCATTCCCTCTAAAGTTCTACTTCATGAATCATGCAAAATACCTTCCATTAAAGTGTAATATCATATAAAATAGGTATTAAATGCATATAAAAAGGTGGTCAATTCTTAGGCATGCAACCTGGACCATCACATGAGTACATATTCTTAGGTATATTTACAATATATGTATTTTCTTTCAAATCTTTGATGCATTGAGCAAAAAATAATCTCATAATTTCAAATTTTTTCCAACTAAAACTTCTTTAGAAAGTTATTTTGTCAAGTTCAACTATTCAATATTTATGTTCCTTATAATCTAAATTTTGAATGTAATATTTTGAAGGTCTATTATCATATACTTTTATAACAAGCTCACCTATTCCATGTAGAAATTCTTTTTCAAAGAATGAATACATCTTTCTTAAATATTATGAAGCAGCTTACTTTAGCATATGTTTTTTTGCAACAAAAATAATTACAAATTAATTACATCTGAAATCCTCATCTTTCACATTTTGTCTACATGTTTACTTGACATTCTCAAGTCTAGAAAACAATTCATCTTATAAGCTTGAAGATAACATGATATAAATTATTAGTAGATTCACTTCGTTGTGTTGATAAGATTCTCAAGTCAAATATAAATTTACTAAAGGATGTTGATCAGTTTTTAATAACGTTGTACAACACATCTAGCCAAAAATTGTCATGGAAGATTCCATTTCAAGCATCTCAAGTCATTTTTGCTCAAACTCATCTTCTGAATAACATTTACTTCTGTATGTATAAGATATACCATTTATTATCTTTAGTATTTGTGAAGTAATATACGTTTGAAGGAAATTTCTTAAGTATTTGTCATTGACAAAATATATGATGAGTATTTGACATGCCATCACTCTAAAAAACTCATTAACCTAAACGACTTATGAATCTTGAAATCCCGTGCATACATATTATACACAACTTGCCTATCTATGAACAGTTGCATTAAAGCATTAGTGTCATCATTTTTTCAATCATTGCTCCTCTTTCCTTTAAAATAAACTTGAATGCATATTTTTTTAGAAGTCTAACTTTTCTACTCTATTGTTATCTGTAGCAATAAAATAGAATGCATCAGTAGCTCCAATCTCTACTTCTATCATCAATATTAACACATTTCCATTGATATCACAAATGTATTGACTAAATCTCAGAAAATGTTGCTCACATGACTTTGCTAAGGAATTCTTACGACTTTCTATAAATTTTTTAATCTTTTAATTGTCATCAATATTAACATCATATTCAGTCATGGCTGGACAACAAGTCATGGAGTTTGCTTTTTTAAACATCATTATTATATTCTTTTATAAAATTTACTTTACCACATAAAAAGTCATTTGATTTTGTATACTTTGAATTTGACCAATAACTTACAAGATACTTTTGAACAGTGAATCTAATATGATGCGCATAAACGTAACACAAATTATATGTCTCATTTTCATTATGAAAAATGGTGCTAATCCACTTAATATGTCTACAATTCGTTCATTAACCAAATTCATTGGCTTGTAAAATTGTGTGTGTGCGTTTATACAGACACACACACACAAAATAAAATTTGCTAATATATTTTAATAAAACGATAATATTTTAGTGGTATTTTAGTGACACACATGGAAAAATGAAGTTCTAAAAGTATAAAAAAGTATTAAAAATGATAATATTTTGATGTTTTTATCGTTATACATATAGAAATATTGCATTTTTATCTCATAAACCATATCTTTTGCTCTTATGATGTGAGTGAAAATAGATTATGATGTCATGCAAGTTTTTGTTTGAAATTTGATCTTCTAAAAATGTGAATATATTTTGGGAAAATGATTGTATTTTGGTGGTATTGTGGAGATATTGATGAAAAAATTATATTTTTATTTAAAGAAAATGAACCATATATTATGTTACTCTGATGTGAGAGATAATATATTATGACGTTGCACACATTTTTCTTTGAAAATACATGTTCTAAATATATAAACATGTTTTAGAAAAATAATGATATTTTTGGTAGTATTGTGGTAAAACAGATGGAAAGTTTTTGTTTTTCCATACAAATAAACCACATCTTTCGATTGTTTAATTTGAGACATGATAAATTGTAATGTTATGCAACTTTTTTGTTTAGTAATTGATATTCTAAAAGTTTCATGTTTTTAAAAAATAGTGGTATTTTGGTGGTACAGATGAAAATTTTTATTTTTCACTCTCAAATAACCATATCTTCTACTGCTCCGTTGTGAGAAAGAATATATTATGATGTCATGCAACCTTCTTATTTAAAAATTAAACTTAAAAAATTTTGAATATGTTTTAAAAGAACGACATTAATGTGGTGATAATTTGGTGGTACAGATGAAAAAAATAATTTTTCATTCTCGTCAATAAATCATATCTTTGCTCCTCTGATATGAAAAATAACACATTATAATATTATGCAATTTTTCTATTTAAAAATTGATCTTTTAATAGTGTAAAATTTTTGTAGAAAAATAGTGATATATGATGTATTTTGGTGATATAGAAGGAAATACTGGAACAAATGGAAATATGATGTTTTTTCTCATAAATGTATCATATCCTCTGCCCCACTGATATTAGAAACAAGTTTAAGTAATATTGATTGAAATAATAAAAAACATGACTACGTATGATTTTAACATGATAAATCAATATTGAATTCATTGATACAAAATACAAAAAAATTCAAATAATAGAAAGCTGAATTCTGATCTTAATGAACTAAATTCACATTCCATACGTTCCTGACAATGATTTTTGAATTTTTCATCTTCAAAATTATTCTGATGCAACTAATCATAGTTATGCTTCGTGAATTTCTCGTTCTTCAATATATTGCAGAAAACTCTAAATGTTAAAAGATGAAGGCAGCTTAGGACAAGAAATGGAAAATACAAAAAAGCAAAAATAAAAATAAAGATGAAGGTGAATTTTTGGATAAATAATATTTTCTAATTTTCTAATTTATTTCTAGCCGGATTAACGCACTGCCAAAAATGAGTATTTTTTTATCTCGCGAAATAGCATCCTTAGAAAAAAGACTACCTTAAGATAGGAATGTAATATTTTCTCTCAATTTTCTAAAAAGAATCTCCGCCTTTTAGTCACACGCCTTGGCAAAATTGTCGACGACTAATTCTGTGGAAAACTTTTGGTAACATTACCGCGACGCAGTAATAAAGGTTAAAATCTTCAAAATTTAAACGCAGAATAAACAGAATCAAAATACTCCATTTTTCTCAATCGGCTTCTTTCCAAATTCTGGCAGCTGAGGTCAACATAGGCCTCCTACTCAATTCTCCTTCCAACACAATCGGTCTTCCCTGCAGATGTCGTCGGAGATCGAGATTGTGGAGGAGGACCGAAGGGATGTCACCCACTCCGGCGTAGGCAGTACTAGCGGCGTCCCATCTTCTTCTACGGAGGGTTCTACTGCTACGGAGGAGGAAGCGCTGCGAAACGATATCTACACGGCGGCGGCCTACGGCGATCTCGAGAAGCTGCAGAGGTTGGTGGAGTCTGAGAGCTGCTCCGTCACGGAGCCTGATGGTGGTGGCTATTACGCCCTTCAATGGGCTTCGCTGAATAACCGCACCGCTGCTGCTCAATACATCATCGAGGTCTTATTCTTCTTTTTCTTTTGAATTTGTTTCGTTGGTGATTTTAGTTGTAGATACTGCTTTCTCTTCAAACCATTTTCTTTTTGTATTTGTGGGAGTGAGCGAATTTAGGATTTTTTGTGTCTGGACAGCATGGGGGCGTTGTAAATGCAGTGGACCACACGGGGCAGACTGCTCTCCACTGGAGTGCAGTGCGTGGTCACATTCCTGTTGCGGAGCTGTTACTCAAGGAAGGTGCCCGTGTTGATGCCGCAGACTACTACGGTTATCAGGTACATGTTCATATGTTGTTGTATTTGGATTATTTGACTTAGGTGTATTGCGCTGATTGAAAGTGTTTCCATGATGGTTGAAGAAGAATACACGTGAATGAACAATTTTGCTTTAGTTTGGGATGGTTCTGCTTGGACAGAGTAGAAATTTTTTTGATTTAACTTTGGTTACCAATAGAAGAAAGTTGTTCCTTTTATATAGCATTGAAAAGGTTGCAAAGTTAAATTTAAAATTCTATTGTTTTGAAGTTGAATTTTTGATGCACTTAAGTCTCATATAAGAGGTTGCTGATGCTGTTTCTTAATGATGACTGCTCAATTTTGATTTCTATTATTTTATATTCCTCTTGTATTATTGTCATTGTTTACTTCTTGATGTTCATTGTTCATGCCATCGTGATTGTTAAATTATATTGGAGATTATCTAGTTTCTAATTTCATTTTCATCCTAGAAGTTAAAGTATTTGTTGAATATATATAATACGGAACCTCGAAGATAAACCGTAATTTGAATTGGCAACAATTTCAGAAATTAGGAGAAAGAAGATATTATAGGAGAATAATGGTAAGAGGGCACTTTCTATTTAATAATTGATTATTCTACTGCCAAATTGCGAGTACATACAGACTTAAAATTACAATAGCACGCTTTTAATACTTATTTGACAGTCATCCGCCTAAACTACCAATTACTTTTATTTGCACTATCATTAACTGTTAATCCACCCCTGAAATTTCCCATGCTTTCAAAACAAAGTCATACTGTGAGGCAAGACAAGATAAATTCAAGAAATCCATGCAGTATATTCAAGTTAGGAAATGTGGCCAGGGTTCAGTAGAATTATAGGAGTTGTAAGCAGTGGGAAGCCATCTAGCTTCAATTTATTAAACGATCTTTCTTGTGCACTGGCACTACATTAACATTAAAAAAAAGCTTGTTGATTGTTGGGTACTTGAGGGACCCAATTAATGTTTTAGCTGAACTATGGTTAGAAACTTGCACATATAATCCTTCAGGAAGAAAATTGCCAATCAACATTTCATCAATGGTTGTTCCTAAACTATTATCTTGCTTATATTTAAATGAATGCTTGATATTTTATCAATAAAATAGATTCTATTGGTATTGATCTTGAATGTCATCTACATTGGGTATGATATCATTTGTCATTTCATTCATTTTTTTGGACAATGGTGGATGTAGCCAATTTTTTTTTTGGTGCGCAAAGCATAACCCTAATGGTGGATCTATCAGTGACTCGGGGCTTGGCCTGCTAAAACAGCCAGGCCAATCGGTTCAAGTAAAGGATCGGTTGCAGGCCTTGCTGGACACTCGACAAATCAAGGGGCGGGAACTGACCCCCTTTCTCCCCTTCTTCTTCAATTTCTTTTTTCTTGCCTTTTGTTACATATATGTGCTATTTTGAGTCCTTTAGGGCTCCATTTTTGTTTTCCTGATTTCAGAGCTCCTGCCACTAGACATTTTCTCCCTTATTATGGTTGTATCCGAGGATTGGTGGTTCTGCGACTGTATCCTGCTCTGAGGTGTCGGTTATCTCTTTGATCATGCTCTGTCCGACATTCTCCTTGCTACAACATAGACCACCCCTAGCCTCCTTCTTGTTGCCTCTTAGCTTAGCCAAACCCTAAACTTCACTAGACCCTCCTTGTTGCCGCTTAGATTTGCCAGATCTTCCTTGTTGCCGCTCAGCTTTGCTAGATCCTTCTTGTGGTTACACAACTTCGCCAGACACTTTCTGTTGTCGCTCAGCTTCACCAGATCCTTTCTACTGCTGCTCAGCTCGCCATACCCTTTTTTTTGCTGCTCAGCTTCTCATGCTCTGATCCAATTGCACCCCACCCTCCTATTTCTCACTGCTACCGCCCCTCCCGTCTTTTTGTGCCACCTTTGCCGCCGACCAGCCTTTGAGCAACCTCTCTGATACCTCCCCAACCTGGCAAGACCTACCCCTCTGCGGCCTTCTTCCTAATTGCTGCCATAATCTCTACAAACCATCCCACACTCGTTTTCCAGCTGGAGTTCATCACCTCCCCCTCCCCATAGAGTCTCACTTGTAGCAGTGTCAGTTTATTTTTTGTATTATGAACCCTTGTTGTGTTTCTCTCTAATTTCTAGTGATAATAATCATACTTGGTTGTTTTTGGATTAAATCCGATATAAATTGGTATCAGATCTAGCCTAATCTTAGTCTTATCCTAATATTTCCTAGCATTCGCCTTACCCCTCCATTAAATTTTTTTCATTTTTATCCTCAACCATCCTTTCCTAACCAAAACCCTAATTATACCGCAACGGAGATAGATATCGAGAACTGCTCGAGACGAGATACAGAGGGAGACACTTCGATTTCAACAGAGGCTCGCAGAAACTGATGATGGAGCTTAGGGGTAACCATGATCTGGAGAGTCGAAGGGGAGATATGGACTAGGATCAAAATTCAATATCAGATGAGACCAATAGAAGAGCACACATATGACAGGTACAGGGACTTTAACATTAAAATGGATCTACTAAAGTTTGATAAAGGCGTGAATCTAGATGAGTTTATTGACTTGCTACAATCTGTTGAGCGAATCATCGAATATAAGGATGTGCTAGAGGATAAGCTAGCAAAATTAGCAGCCATGAAGTTAACGAGCAATGCCTCTTTGTAGCAAAAAAAATTATAAAAACAAAAGACCGTGATAAGATTGTCAAGTAGAAAGATGAAGAAAACAATATAGAGGAAATACCTTCCACTACATTATCGCCAAGACATGTTTTCGAGACTCAACCACTTACAAGAGAGATTTCTCAATAGAGGAGTTCACAACATTATTCGACCAATGTGAACTAGTCGAGTCAGAAGAACACATTATATTCTGGTACCTGGGCGCCTGAAGCCCATTATTATCAATGTGTAGTTCTAGCCATAGTGGATGTTGGGGGATGTTCAAACTCTAGCCTTGAAGATGGAAAATCAACAAAAATAGAGCTAAAGACAATCTTAAATCAGGCAGCAACCTTTAGTTAGGTAGTCACCTATCGTTACCACAACCGACAAAAGTACATTAAGAGGACCTAACATGACAGGAAATAGGAGTGACAAGACATATCATTGGAAAGAAGTCGGGGAAATGTAGCTTTTTCAGTAAAATACCAGCTAGGACGTATTTCTGGTGAAACGGCTATGGACATAGCCTCCAGCTAACTCATGAGCCGAGTTGTCACATTTACAGATTAGGACATCATCAAGGAGGTGGAGGACTAGGAGTCAGAGGACAGTCCAGAGGAAGAAGTTAAGCTTTAAAGGAACAACGGAGAAATTCTTGTGATACAAAGAGTTTGCAGTCAGAACCAGAGCGAGATCAATCCTGGTTGAGACAGTATCTTCTGCACTAAGTGCATGGTAGATGACAAGTTTTGCAGCTTGATCATCGACAGTGAGAGTTGTGAAAATTTAGTGTCCATTGTTGATGGTGAACAAATTGAGATTGACCACACATAAACATCCCCAGTCCCACCCCATTACTTGGTTGAAGAAGGAAAATGAGATATGCATGGATCAGTAGTGTTTATCCAAAATTTCAACTGGGGATTAGTTGCAGGAGCAAGTATACTGTGATGTGGTGCCAATGGACGCGCGTTATATTCTGTTCGGAAGGCCTTAGTAGTTCGACCGCAAGACTCAGCATGATGGCCTAAAAAATACTCTCTTTTTAAAAGGATGAGAAATACATTGTGTTGTTACATGTTATGGATGCGCGAGGTGTAGACACGAAGGAAGCATTAGTCTCTAGGACCACCTTCATGCAATAAGTTCGGGATGCTCCAATGGTGTTATGAACCGCAGGTAACATTTTGATGAATTGTTGGTCATTCAAAATTGTGAGTTGGAACAACAGTTGAGATTTTTTTTTTGAAGCTATATTTCATTTTTTGGTATATCTTATTATAACTTGATTGAATCCAAAGCAATCAAGGGATATGAGTCACTGTAGGATTTAATTACGTTTTGCATTCTATGTCTCACATATTTTGATCCCGAGTTTATGTTTTTCTGGAAAGACATTGATTATCTTAGCTTATATCGTATTTAATTATCTTATGGAAATTGATTTGATGCATTAAGACGTGATCTTTCTAACCTCTAAGTTGACATTTTTGTTTAAGTTAGTCATTCTCTAAAGCCCTAAGTTATTCTTTGCTGTTTTTGTTGTTCTTTTCTTTCAAGAAGAGAGTGGGCTGAGTCTGGTTCTATTATTATGCTGTATTTCTAATTAGGTGCCTTACTGGCTGTATTATCTCTGTAAAACGGTAGGTTATGCTATTTGCTGAACCTCTTATGAAAAATAGGAATGTTTCGTCATAATAGAAATGGTAGAAATCTTGGGAATAGGTACATATTCTCTGTTTTGTACATGAGTTTCAATAAGAACATATCAAGAGCATTGACATTTTCAGGTTATACAGTAATTATCACTTTTTAAATGAATATTAAGGAGTTTTTTTCAATGAATTGCTTTCAGATGTATAGTCTTCGAGGCACTGCTCTGCTTTTAAGAAATCTAGCATATTACATTGTTTATTTATTTCTTACACATAATACACCCACCGTTTCCAATCATAGCCTAAAATTTAGTATTGTATAGTTATAATTTCTTTATTTTTAACTTAATCCTTATTTTATTTAATCAGACTTCATATGCTTGCAGTGTACCCACGTGGCTGCTCAGTATGGTCAGACAGCATTTCTCTACCACGTAGTTACAAAATGGAATGCTGATCCTGATGTGCCTGACAATGATGGAAGAAGCCCTCTGCATTGGTATCAGCTATTGTTCTTTAAAAATCAGTGCAAAGTTTACATTTACGAACATCTATTTCTTTCTGTTTATTTATTATTTTTGACTTCACATTTAAACAGCTTTGGAGCATCTGCTCTACTTTCTTTGTTCTATTGTCCTTTTCATTTTCTGATGAAAATTGAGGTTTTCAGTTACCATTATTAGACTTGTGAAATGTTATCAACTGGTGTCAGCATTGTTATGACAATCGTAGGATCATTAGTAATGTGGTTCACTTAGTTATATACATTTTACAGCTCTGCTTATATTCTCCTAACATATTTTTTTTGTAGGGCTGCCTATAAAGGGTTTGCTGATAGTATTCGCCTTCTTCTTTTTTTGGATGCATACAGAGGGAGGCCGGACAAGGAAGGTATGCGCAATGCTTTATTGCCAATCATCAGGCAAACACCAAAAAATATTGTAAAAGAAAAAGTGCCACTTGGTGGCGGTGGGGGAACCTGTGTGATGTTTCCTTGATGCCAGCGATTGTGAAATTTATGGATTTACGATTGTGTTTGAAATTATGAATTTAGTATTAACCTACTTAATTTTAATTTACTATCTTTTCTCATGGTAAGGTTGCACTCCTCTTCATTGGGCTGCTATCAGAGGGAATTTGGAAGCAGCAACGGTGCTCGTTCAGGCTGGTAAAAAGGAGGACCTCATGGTGACAGATAATACTGGTTCTACTCCCGCGCAGCTAGCTGCTGATAAGAATCATCGGCAAGTTGCCTTTTTCCTTGTAGGTTTCTCCTTTTTTGTGCAGTAGATGGTTTTTATTTTCTTAACTGATATGGTTAAATCTTTGATTTTAATTTTAATCTTGCACCCTTTTTTTTCTTTATTTTTCTCAAGCAGAGAACTCCTAAATTGCATAACTGTAGCACCAGTGCTCTTATTTTCTCCCCCTGATTCTTCATTTTCCAGAATTAAGGATCGGATTTACTTTTGGATCGTAAATAAAGGGAGCTATGTATTCTTTCTACTGACAAATGAAAAGGAAATTTCAAATTTCTTTGGTTTGGTTGTTATAAACTTGCTTTAAATAGTTAGTACATAGATGTGTGTACAGCCAAGTATTGTTATCAGCATTAAGCTAGTATTCTTGTTGATGGACGCCTAGTATTTTTCAAGCTGTGAGATAGGGCCTTTGCGAGTTTTGGCCTGGACCAATAAATTTTATTTGCTTTGAATAGAGGAAAGTATGATTTGCTTGGGTTGTTTGTTTTGCAAGAAAGCTGAATGCAGTGTAAATGGAATTTTGGGGTTGATTGGTTTGTTGAAAAAATAAGACTGTGTAAATGTAATGTATTCTTTTTGGAAAACTTTGAAGTTGTTTATACTTTTTCACAATTTTTCGTTTGGTCTGAAGAAAAACGAAATCAAGGAGGGGGTTGGGCAACCGTCGGTGGAGGTTGTGGTAGTGTAAGGGTCACGTTTGGAGCAATTAGCGAACTTATACGAATTATTCAGATAAGCAGCTTATTGTGATAAATAAGCTGCTGATAAGTAGTTGATCTGGATAGCTGTCTATCTGTTTGGTTTGAGCGTTTAGAAAAGAGCTGATTTGCAGCTATTTGTGGATAAATGGCCATTATGCCCCTGAATTGAATAAGTTGGTAAGCTGATTTCTACGGTTTGAGAACAACTGATTCGCAGCTGTTTGTAGAAAATAATTTCCGCTCCTCTTTATTACTAAAATTTGATCCGACAATTCTTGAAACCCATTTGGACAATAAAGTATTATCTTATTAGCTTACAAAAATTGCTTTTTTTCTCCTAAGATTTAATTAAATACTACTTAAATCGGTTATGATACCGCCCCTCAGACTGCGAATAAGTAATCCTAAACTTCAATATAAAAAGATATAATACAAAAACAATAATCTCACAAGTACTTCAAATAACTAGGAAAATGCCATAACAACATATGGATAATCAAATACAATAATTCCTCATTTTTACGTTATTTCAAGGATGAACTGATGTGGAATTGTAGCAAAAACCATTAAGCAGTAGGTAAACAAACAATGTCTTCAGATCTAACCGGGTATCTCAAACCTTTGGAGAAAGTTTAATTTCAATAGAAAATAGGTCAAAATTTATTTTCTTCGACCCACATGACTGAGAGTGAAGGGCAGCGCCGATTTTAAATTTCATGCGTTTCTTGCTTAGGGAATCCAATTCGATCTCCCAAAAAGTTTATATGGGCACAAAAGTCTCGAATGTTCATGTGAACTGCTGGATTATGGAGCGGGGAAGCTCCTTTGAGTCGAAAGTGTTCAGCTCGAAGAATCGGCGGCGGGTTACTTCGGCTGGTGGTTGCCTTCGCAGATGATAGAAAGAGGGAACACGAAGGATTAAGGGTTTCCAGCGCCATTAACGTCGGCACCTTGGACAAGGCAGATATAGGGTCGGAGGTTGCTGGAGCACGCGAAGGGCTGGTTGCTGTCGCTACTTTCTCACTCCTACCCGCGAAGAAGAGGCGAAGAGCATCCAAGCTAATTTGCTGATCTGCTGGATGATGGATGATATGCTGGATGATGGATGATATGCAAAGAAGAGGCGAAGTGCAGTCCCGCGAAGAAGAGGCGAAGAGCAGTCCCGCGAAGGAGAGGCGAAGAGTAGAGGGCACGGGAGGAAATTTCGTTCGGAACGCAGATGAATACGCGGGACGCTGGGTAGATCCCGCGTCCCCGTTTATTAAGGATCTGAAAATGGAGTTTTGGGATAAGTTGTTTAAACGCGTAAATCAAACGACAAGGCGGTATTTTTAAGAACACCGCCACACTTTTAAGCTGTCCCAAACATAGCCTAAGACAAGGACGATGATGACAACTGTGGTTGACTGATGGCTTACAGGCATTGATGGCAAAGGTTGACGACGGCGTGGAACACTTTATGTATAGTGCTGTATTTTGAATTTGATGGATCCAACAAATTTCAAATACGTTAATAATGAACTAGAGAATGAATTCCAAATGCTTTATAATTTTCCACTGCATTTGAAATTCTTTGTACCAAACACCCAAATTTTGGAACTTCTATAAAAGGAATATAGTGCACTCCTTTTTCATCAAACCTAGCAGCCTTTTAGTGAAATTGAATGAAGAGTATTTATAATATTTTATACTTGTTTGATTCAGTATAAAACAAATGCACGTTTTTATAATTTTTTTGTTTGGTTCGAATTAAAATAAAATCAATGTAAAGAATGGTAGCTGGTGGTTGATGAGTGTTGGTAGACGATGACCGACATGTTTTCGTGGAAGACGGACGATGAGTGCTGACAGACAATGGCCAACTAGTGTTGGCAAGTAGTAGTGGCCGATAAGCCGCGTTGGTTGGCAGCTGCAGTGTGCAACTGTTTGTAGCATCAGGCAGCGGGCGCAAGCAATGTCTGGCTGGCGGGTGGTGGCGGTCGACGATGGCGAGCTTTGATAGCCAGTGCCCGGTGGCCAATTAACAGGGGTGGGGGATTCCAATAAAACTCCACTTTTATTGTTTATTTAAATATTACTTAAAATCGGATGAAATCCAAATGTTTCAAAGTTTTACACTTGCATTTTTTTTTTATAAACCAAATACCCAGTTTTAAACAATGCATGTGTTCCATCTACTTTACACCTTTTTTTCACCAAATCAAACATACCCTATTGTAATAATTATGTGTATACCTTTTTATCTTTGAAAGGTAAATCTTAGAAGTTATAATCCTATTATGGTCTCTGGGCTTTGCTATTTAGGCTTTAGTCAAAAGTGAAATTAGAATGAGACATTTTCATTAGTCTAACTGAGGCCTACTTTAGTGTTCTTTTTTATGGAAAGTATTATCATCGATCAATGAAAAGAGTACTCTTCAAAGCAAATATTAGTTGATGAGAATAAGAACTATAAATAAATTATGCTGAAAAGTTCAGCATGTGGTGACTGAACTAACAAATGAAAGAAATGAGCCCTAAGAGATCATCACATTAAAAATGCCTTACGTAAAAGCTTGATATATGTTGGAGAGTGATGGATTTACTCTCTTGCTATCTTTTCCTGTCTTGGCTTATATAACTTGAAACATTGTATCTTTAAGCTTGTCTGTGCTAGAATTGCTAATATCGGAAACAATCAAAAGTGATTTAGGGCATTGTTAAGGTTAGGATTAAAAACCCTTGGTGGGTCTAGAACATTAATCATGGCAGTATAGGTGCCGTTTAATCAAAATTCATGGCTAGCGATACATGGTGGCACTGATTACCGGGGAGTATTTGAAGATGATTCACACTTTTTAGCATAGTTTTGAAGTACTCGTGATAACCTTTAATACATTAAAGGAAAATTTTTATCAAATGAAAGATTCTCACTGCTATAATGTTTCATTTACTCTGGGTTTGGTCTGTGGCATTCCGAGAAATTGTGATAAAATGATTTGCAAGTGGAACTGAAAAAGGAATGTTTCAAATTCAAATTTTTGCTTGTCTCCAAAAGATGTGGAGTAAATTCAAATTTCTTTCTCAAGCTGAGAAGTAACATTCAATTCAACTAGTTTTTCAGCTACTAACGATCTAGATGGACTATTCTCAACCCTCCCATCCTCCGCAACCTTTTCGTCGCTGCTGTTGTCGCTGTAGCTACTGTAGCCACATGCACACACACAACTACAAACCCACCCCAGATCAACACCTTTGCTGTCTCATGCAGCCTTGCACTTCCTTGTCGTCTCTGTCCTCGCCTCCATCACTGTTCCAGCCTCCCTTTTTGCTTCCCCTCTTACTTCAGTGCTCTCGCTTGCTGCCATCGTTGTTCTAGCTAGTAGAAATCCTCTCCCCTTCCTACTAGTTACTGTTCCAACAATCCTCGATAACTTCTTTGCCATCCAATTGTTGTTCCAGCCCTCCTGTACTGCCTCCCTGCCACATATCTACTGTTCCAGCCTCCGGGAACCCGAATTCTACCTTGCTGCCATCGAGGACAACAAGGATTTTTTGTTCCGTTTTCTTATCCGCCCACTTATTCCATGCTTACACCTTACCACCACCATTCCGGACCTCCAAAAGTTAGCATCATCACATGCGGTCCACTGTATTTTGAGTTGGTATCGTCATTTGTTGCAATTTCAGATTTTTGCACGTCGTGTTGTTGTAATTTCTCCTTTCAGTTGTGAGGCTGTAACTTTTCTATTTTTATTTCAACAATAATTTTTTCATCTATTGTTATTTGGGTTAAGTACGATATCATTTGGTATCAAAGCTAGTTGAACCTAGTTCTATCTTAGGGTTCATAGCATCCACCAATACCCAACCCTATCTCCATCAAAAAATATTCTTTCCCACCCTTCATCACCCCTACACAGTTCTTTCCACCTACTCAGTCCAAACCCTAGTCATGCTGCCACGAAGGCAATTGTTGGAACTTGATTAGCAGTTTACCATGGAAGAGTTACAGAGACAGTTCTGTCAAGTTCTACAATAGCTCGATGACATCGAGGGAAGAACATGCACAATACTTTGGGATATAGTATCAAAGGAGGTCGAGAGATAAAATTCCTATTAGATGACACATGAATGAAGTGTCTGTTAGAGGATAAATAAATAAAATGCATGTTTGAGGATATATAGATGAAGTGCCCGTTTGGAGGATACATAGATGAAGTGCCTGTTAGAGGTTACAGAGGCTTAGGAGTGAGAGTGGACATACGTAATTTCAAGGGGAGAATGAATCCAGATGATTTCATTGAGTGGTTGCAGACTGTTGAGAGGATTTTTGAATACAAAGTGGTGTCAAATGACCTGAAAGTGAAATTGGATGCTATAAAGATGAAGAAGAACACCTTATTGTGGCGGGAGAACTTGGAAAGGGTGAGTAATAGAGAAGAACATAACAAGATTACTAATTAGGAGAAGATAAAAGAGTGATTTACAGTAACATCTCCTATTAGCTCAGTAAAGACCCGATGTTTATACCCTATCTTCAAATGTGGAGAGACCACATCAATGGTTGACCGCCACATCTTACATGTAGGGTTCAACCTCAGGATCCTATAGCTAGAGTACACCTCGGGAACATCCAAACTGGCCCCACCTTAGGAGAAGCTGATTTAGAGTAGAGAATAAGTGGAGCGAACTAGTATTCCTAAATTTTTCCCAGCCAAAAAGTGCGTCTTGTGCCATGGGTTTGGATATAGTGCATTGGATTGTACAAACAAGGGTACAATTTATTTTCCTAAACAGAGAACAGTTGGAGAAATGGAAAACATTACAATAGATACTGAAGAAAGTGAGGACACATATGAAGAGTATTAACTACCAACCAACGAGGAAGATACGCCATCGATTTATATTAATCACAGGAGATAGATTTCAACTGAGTTAATAGTAGCTGTTCTAGAAGGTAGTGAGTCCGTGGTAATGGGACTTTGTGTAGAGTATGAGATTGCGGTGCTTTAGACTTCTATTTTGTTGGTGTTGAGAAGAGCATTCACAGAGTTGAAATTGGATGTCCAAATGAACCATGAGTTTGAAAAGCCGATATTAGACGTGGAGTAATCTTAGATTAGGGGATTTTCAAATTTTTTGATACAAAACCTACCTCTTGAGTTGCCCATAATAAAGGATGTCCAATATGTTAGAGATGAGACCATTTTGTGCCAATTCTTGAAGATTATAGTTAGTCATTGGTGTCTTAAAATTTTCAACTGTGTATCTGTCAACAGATGGTTCGTATTAGCTACCACTTTGAAAATCGCTTTAGGATCTTGGGTGGATGAATGTCCTATAATGATATCCAGTTCTTTTCAGAGAAGAAGAAGAGAATTCTTCTAAGTGGTTATACTACAATGTGGTCCAACCTGCCATAGATTTCATTCTAGAGTTGAGTCCTTCTGACAGCTTGTTTTATCAGATTATATTCAGTTGAGTATAAAAAGTGGGAGAAACAATTTATAGATGTGATTGCTCGAGACTTAATCTTAAGAACACTCATCTATAGTGCTGACTAAGGTTGTGCCAAAACAAGATAGATACCTATTATATCAGGATTTGCTTTGAAATGATGCCTATAATATTGACTTACCGGGAAAGCACAATATTTTTATCACTTTCAACGTGGTCGACCTTACACTATACAATGAATCTATAAGGAGCCAGAAGCTTTGACAAATGAGGTTGAAGCTCCCTCAACCTTGGGTAGATTGACACGGGCGTCCTACAAACGTTGCAGAAAGACCGGAGAGCCACCTTCGTTGATTCTTCCGTCGAACCAAACAGGCTCAGACCTGAAAGGGGACCGACTCTTCCATATTGATTCGACGGTTCCTTTCCATAGGGGAATCTAATCATAGTTATCTTGGGCTTGTTTATGTTCTTGTGTTTCTAGTTTTCAATTTTTCATGACTTTTCTGTCAAGACAGCCATCGGTGTCCCCCATGTTCCCTTCTAGAGCTGTATCTAAGGATGCTTAGTGCTCCAGTTGTATCTTGCTTTAAGTGGTGACTATCTTTAACTTTCCCATCCTTCTTAACCTCCTTATCGCCACTGCCATTGTCGTAACTGCTGCAGCCACCACACCCAACAACACCTTTGTTGTCTTCTTCGTCCTCGCTGCCATCATTGTTCCGGCCTCTCTCTTTGTTGCCCCTGCAATTCCAACTCTCTCACTTGCTCTCACCATTGTTCCAGCCACCAGAAATCTTCTCCCCTTCCCACCAACTACTGTTCTAGCCATCCCAGACCACTGTCTCTGCCACCAACCAACCGTTCCAGCCCTTCTGCACCTCCTCCCTGCCACAAATCCATTGTTCCAGCCTTTGTGAACCCAAATTCCACATTGTTGCTGCCCAGAATTACCGCCACTATTCTAGATCCCTCAACAGCCGCGAGTGTCACCTGCGGTCTTCTCTAGCTTGCGTTGGCACTGATATTCGTCGCAATCTCAGATTTTTGTGTGTCGTATTATAATTTCCCCTTTCAATTGTGCGTTTGTAACTTCCCTATTTGAATTTCAACAATAATATTTCTGATCCATTGTTGTTTCAGCCTGTATCACCCAAACCATGGAAAAAAAATAACATATTTTAGGATGGGTTAAACCGGTTGGCTTCTACTTTATTTTAAAGATGGAACCATCAAGATATATTGTTGAAATAATTCTCAATTTTTGGCCAACCTCTTTCTATCACCAATAATTCAACAATCCATGAGCATCTTTTCATCTGTAGCAATCTAATAATATGTGGATGATAGCTTTTCATCTACAACAATTCAATATCCATTGACACCGGTATTCTATTTCTTTTGCATAGTTAGTTTCTTATTCTAAAGTGAAAGATTGGTTTTCAGATTTATTTATTTATTTCTTTTATCTTGCTAGTTTTTTTTCTTCCTTTGTATGTATAATTTGACCTTGTATACATCGAACAAGAGAGTAAAATTCACCCATAAAATGCCCCATTTTACTTCCCTCTTTTTTCATTCAAAATTTCAAGATATACTAAGTGTCAATATTTCTTTAGTTATTTTTCAGTCCCTTGTAATTGTTCTACTAACTCAATAATGTTGTAGTACTAGTTTCAATCTTTATTTGGGAGCATGGACTCGCTTTATTGAAAGAATTAGCTTCGAAGCAATTATTCTTTGAATCTCAATCAAAGACGATTGATGCAAAATTTTTTGTTCTATTATCATGGACTTTCATGTTCTCCTAATATATTTAGGAAATAATTAGGCTTTGCACATAACCAGCGTAGAAATAATAACACATATATGCAGGGAAATGCTAGAAGATTGTTTGATAGACGATGTGATGGGAACAACTATTTTGGAAGATTATCAAAATTAGGACTCGCTCCTTTCCTTTGGTGCATTATTATCTCTCTGCTTGCTACATATACAAATTCGGTAGTAACAGGTATTTTTTCCTTTTCATTCTTTTGTTTATGCTCAAATATGTTTCTAATTTATTTTTTCTTCCCAATCTTCATGCTATGCATAGGATCAAGTTTTTCAAGGTTGACACCGGCATTTGGGCTTGTTGCATGGTTGGGAGTTTTACTTGGTTGTTCAGGTTTATTTATGTTCTATAAGTGTAGCAGGTGCGATAGCTTATCTTATTTGATGCCTTGAATTCTTTGTTTGTAGCACTGTTTTCCTCATTCCATTATCATGCAGGTGCATGGATTATCCCCTGAAGTTTTTTGTTTCTTAGCCTTCATCGGATTGCATTAGCTTATTGTAATTTTATTCTTACTTCAAATGTAATATGTTCGGGTGGCTTTATTATTATTTCAGTTATTAAATTTTTAAATTCAAGGACCCATTTTTGATTAAGGTTGTGTTATTGCTGCTGGCGTTGCCCCTTTTTTACTGCCATTTCTGAGAGGGGCAAGCAACCATACTTCGGGGGATCTTTTACGAAAGAAATTGTTCACTATATTTGAATTTGTTGTTCTTAATATCATTTTGGCTAGGTCAGTTTTTACCAGTTCTTGCCCGACTATATGCTGGTTTGCATTTATGTTATTTTCTTTCATAAATACAAATAATCAGTAGAGGGATAAGCTTGCAATTGTAGTGTTTTCCACCGTGCCTTGCCCATCAAATAATTTGAAGAATTATTTTAGACGCAAGGTTAAAAGGACAATTTATTCATTTGTTAGCTATTATTGGAATCCGTGATAGGGTTGGTGTAGATCCAGTGATGGACAATATTAGAGAGAGTTGTCTTAGATGGTTTGCTCATATTAAACGTCAACCATCAAATGATTCGATTAGGAGAGTAGATGTTTTAGCTTCCACTTATGTTAAGAAAGGCATAGGTAGACCTATGAAGACTTGAGCCTATTGTATAAAATGGGATTCATGTAGCCGACCCCACTTTGTGGGATTAAGGTTTTGTTGTTGTTGTTAGCTATTATTGTAGGGTATAAATCAGACTAATATGGTTAGGGTTAAGGTTAGGGTTATGATGAGATTGTGTAGGTTCTAGGGTTAGAGTTTTGGAGATATCACCAACCTCTCGAATTTTGGGTATTTATTTTTTTATGCATTTGAGTTGTGTTATTTTGTGTTGAAGTAAATAATTTTATTTGTATTAATTTTGCTGTGAAATTTCATCTTCGTTCGTATCAAATTCGTAGCAGGACAATTAATCTCTTGGAAACAAGCAACGGGATTGTGAGTTCGTGATACAGTCTCTTAAGCTAAAGACGGGATCACGATATAGTTGCGGTAAGAGCGAGCGGGAAGTCATCGACGAGAATGCTAGCTGGGAAGCGACGCGATTGCGACATTTCCACATAATTTTCTCGATTCGAGCTACGTGTGAAGTTGACAAGATCGCGGCTTACAAGCGATGCCTTCATGACCTAACCTTGCAAAAGAGTCTCAATTCGATCGAGTTGGGAAGCTAAAGGGATAGCAACTTACAAGCGCTACCGTTGTGCCTAGCCTAGTGAAACAATCGCGACCAGGATAACTGAAAGACTAACGAAGGAATCACGATGTACAAGGCGGGTAAATCGACCGGATTGTCTCGATCTGGAATACGAGTTGCCTTTGTGACAAGGTTTTAAAAGTGGTTGGCGTTAAGTGCGGCGTTTCAGCTGTTATGGTGTGAGGCATAAGCCCTAAAACATCTGATGGAAACCCCACACTATAAAAAAATAAGAAATATAAATAATAAGAGACAAAAAAATAAATTAGTTGTTCTTAATAAAAAAAAATATATAGAGACTTTAAAAGAAAATTTTAAAACAAATCTTCTGGGATTAGAATCTTTAAGATATTAGCATAAATTCATCATATAAAATAGAAACATATAAAAATAATTAAATATGTTTGAGCCAAAAAATAAATTTATGCTCAATTGATCTCAATTATTGAATATTAGTCATCCTCAATTCATTCTCATAATTTCTTCTTCACCAATAATTGTGTCCAAATCACAACTAGGTCCTTCATATTGTCTGCATTAATTGTCCACTTTATAATTTATTTATCCTTTTCATTGTCGCCTAAATTATAAAATAAATAAAATGACATTCATAAATATTTAGGATCTTTTTTTATAATTATGCATAATTTGTAAATATTTATGATCATCCATTTTAAGTTAATAATTAACCTTACACATTAAAATAAAAATAAGATCAAATCCACCTCCAACAAACATGAAAAAGTATTTTATGAGGTAATGAATTGTGTGATTTCTAGCAAATATGAAAAAAAATTCAAATTTGCGGTTTATTGTAGCTACAGTGAAATAAGCCATTAATAACTTGCAAAACAATAAAAGTCGCATATCTACAGTGAAAGTCACTATCGCTATCTTGGGTAGATTTTGAGTTAGGGAATCGAGTGAAGGAATCAGGAGCTGACTCGAGTCACATCACTCTGATGAAATAGTGTGACATCTGCATGACAGTAACAAATATAAGCAGGTGTGATGACGTGCGATTTGGACATGAACTTAGATTTCTTATTAAGTTAAGGACTTAGGAGTAGATTCGAGATGCAGCATTTGATGAGACTTACACGACGTGGAGGTTTGGAACAAGTGAACAAAATCAGAAAGTGATGACGTACGATTTGGGCTGATAGAATATTAATTCGAAGGATTTTAGCTAGGAACATGGAGCCACAATGGGTGGGATCTTGGTGGAGGGTTGTAACTAATCACGCCTGTGTCTTTTGCTGCAGCAGCCTTTTGGGCGGAAGGTGATCCAAAAGCCTACGAGGATGAGCCAAATTATCATGAGATGAGTCAGACTTATGGAAGAAGGGAGGAGACACTGATATAGATTTGGCCGAGGTTTTGAAACTGATCCAAACCCACATTTGGTTACCGGAGTTAAACCCAAATCACAATAGGGAAAGTAGATATTATTTCTCAAAAAATGAGTAGAGGTTATAATTATAGACACATGGAACTATAAAATAACAAAGACACAACACGACACAACTAGGGCTGATGGTGAAGACGGAAGTGTTGTGGTTTAAGGGCAAATAGTAACTAAGGCAGGTTGGAGGTGGCTAGAAGGGTGCGACAACGGGATGGAGGTGGCTGAAGAGGGGCAACAACAAGTAGGGAGGTTCCTGGAGGTGCCGACAACAAGTAGTAGGTGTCTAGAAGAGACAAAAGCTGGGTAGAGGTGGCTTGAAAGGAGTGGCAACAAGCAGGTAGGTGGCTAGAGGGGATGACAACAAGATGGAGATGATTGGAAGGGCTAGCAACGAGGTGGAGTTAGTTGAGTGGGATGGCTAGCTACTGAGAAAAAACAAGGAGGCTATTTGAGTGACGGCAGCGACCACGATGACAGGACAACAGAGGAGAGGCTGTGGGAAGCGAGCAACGATAGTTAAACTTCACCTCGGGATGAGTTATATAAGGAGCACTTTTTCGCATTCAGATACAACCCTAGGAGGGAATACTGGATGCCGAAAGTTGTCCTAACAGAAACTTGGAAGATGAACTGGCTTAAAACACAACAAATAACATATATATATATATATATATATATATATATATATATATATATATATATATATATATATATATATATATATATATATGAGCTTGACGGCAATCATTCACTTTTATGATGCTTCTCATATTTTGCACATGATTCTATAATACTATGAGTCACACTTTACTAATTCTATTGGACTTGAACTTAGATTTCTTATTAATAGTTTGTGTGAAGTGTAACACCTATCTTTTTTCGATAGTAATATTTGTTTTTCTCATTTTGATTTGTGTTAACTAGTCAACCTTGTCCTATTCTATAGATTCAAGCATCCGCCACACCCAAACTTTTCTTCACCTAAAATATTTCTTCCTTACCTGACATCTCCTTTAAACACCTCCCTCCACCTATCAACACCCAAAAACTAGCCATGCTGCCAAGGAGATAATCGCCGAAAATCTGATTGAGGGAAATGATATGATGCCGTTTATAAGAAATTTATAAAGAGGTGCTAGAGGATTTCTAAGGAGGATATGTAGTGGGAAACCGTGACTATAACAAAGGCTTGCCATCACTAGGAGGAGGCAATCTGGACGGGTCACCCGTAACCATAACGGTGACTTGCTAAATCAAAGAAATTGAGCAAATCTCTTCTACCATGTGAATTTCTTGGTTGAAGGACCTCTACCTCGAATATATGATATGAAATATCTGAGAAGTCAAAATTTTGAATTAAAGATGAATTTGCCATATTTTGACGGTCACATGGATCTAGATGAGGTCATTGAATGGTTTTGGACCATGGAATGTGTTTTTGATTGCGAGGACGTCACATTGGACGAAATAGTGAATCTAGTCGCTAGCAAGTTAAGGAAGAGTGTATCTCAGTGGTGGGCAAACTTGAAGGTTCTTTGATAATGAGAAGTGAAGAGTAAAATTACTATTTGATTCAAGATGGAATGAGAGATGCAGCTTCAATTCCTACAAGCTCACTACAGACCGCATGTTTTGACCCTAGCTTCAGAAATGAAGAGACCACATTGACGGGCAACCACCATATCTTATAGGCAATGTTCAACTCCAGAATCTCACAGCCAGATTACACCTACTGGAATATCCAAGCTAACTCTGCCTGAGGAGACCCTAGTTCAGAGTAGAAAACATAGCGTATTAATCCGCATTCCCAAATTCATTTTAGCTAGGAACTGTTTCAATTGGCACAGATTTGGGCATATTAAAGCATATTGCACAACTAGTAGATAATATATTTTACTGAGCAGAGAGTTGTTGAAGAAAGGAGTAATGACATAGTAGACACTTCAGAATATGAGGACACAAAGGAGGATTACCGACTTCCAACTGATGAGGAAGGGATGCACATAGTTTCAGCTAAGCTCGTGAGAGAGTCTTCCACCTTACTGCCACCTTTCAAACCCCAGCCAATCGCAACCACCACCTTGAGATCCCACTCTAGTTTGATTATTTGTGTCGTATCTGTTGCTATGTCTGATTTTGGTGTCGTGTTGTATTTTCATTTCAAGTGTGCTGATTGTAACCACCTTATTGTTTTTGGTAACAATATATTTTTTCCTGTTGTGGTGTGGGTTAACTCTAGTATTATGTTTTCTCTCAAATACATTTTCATTTGTTTTTTTGTGCTTGCATATATTTTCTGAAATTACACGAAATTTTCTCATCTTAGATATGATAAGATAAATTCATCCTTTTAAAGGATTAGCACATACTAAGAGATTGTTAAATGGCCCATGATAATAAGATGTGATAATCAAGCTATTATAATTAATATCACTGAGAACCTGCCCATTGATCAGACTAACTTTTTTTGTGACGGATAGTCGTTTTATAAGAGAAAAGAAAGACTTATGAATCATTAAAATGAATTACATTACAACAAAATTTTAGGCTACATATATCCTTATCAAAGCTATTCATCAATCATAATTTGATAATCTTACTTTTAAGTTGAGAATGTTCAACAGATATTCCCAGATTACGGGATGTGAAAATTCTGTAATAAATATTCCTTGAATCAACACTTCAGCCTCCTTCTAATAGCCTCCCAGAAATCCTCTTGTAGCAAGCTCATGCTAGCATCTACTATTGCTTTCATCTAGCGTGATTGATATCCAGCTCGCAATTGCATGATTGAAGCTGTTCCACCCCTGGATTCATGTTCCAGTTCATCAATCTGCCAAAACCTGGCTTGCCTAATGCAGTCCTCTGCGCAATAACAGTGAATGGATTCCTTGTTCGGCAAATATTTTCCATACGCTTATGGCTATTTATGGTCAAAAGTATGTACTTGCTTTTCTCTCTATTCTTGGCTACTTGTCTCTCGGGTAAATTGTATACCTTTCTGTATTTTAAATTTTTGAATATTCTTCCGTCAAGATTTTTTTAAATACATACCATGGTAATATTTCATTACTGTAGTTATATTTGTGCCATCTGAAAAATTCAAATTTTGCGGTGGCTTTACTACAGAGTTTTTGAAGTTAATAGATATGCATGCAGTCATTATTCAAGGCTATTATGGTAGAATAGAAGTAAATCTTTCCGTTTAACTTGAATTGAATGCGGTTTCTATTTTGTGGACCAAAAATATTTTGTTCTGATATCTTAATTTTAATAGGAGCAAGCTATTGTTTTGTGAGCAGGTGTTGCATCTTCCTGGGATTGCGGAAGCGCACATGGAACCGGTTTGGTCTCAACATCTGAGGGGCTGAACAGCCCTTCCAGGCGTGGAAGGGCAACCCAATGGAGTGGACCCACTCCAAGATATCCTATGACTATTTATTTGTTTTGGGACAGCCCGATGTCTCTTTTTTGCTTCTAGAGTTGTATCTTGGGTCCGAGTGGTGCTCCAACTGTATCTCGCTTACAAGATGATGATTATCTACCTCCTTCCCTTCCCATCCTTCTTGAATTGCTCCCAACCACTTTTCTCGCTGCAGCCACACAGAACAGCATCTCCCTTGCTGTTTTTTGACATTTGGAACCGCCACCATTGCCTTACCCCTCCACCTTTGCTGCCACCACCCCAAACCGACCATATCCTCGCTTCCATTACGTACAACCACCCTTGCTGTTTCTTGCTGCCATAGGCCAGGGCTGTTAGGTACTTTGCTGTCCAGCCGTTCCTCACCTCCCCTCGTTGCTGCCAGTCGCCTAAGTCAGCCACCTGATGTTTATTCCACTTCCCACTTGTTGCCCCTACCTTCCAACACACCTAACCGGCAGCCCTCCACCCTAGTTCCACCCTCGTTTAGTGTCAAATATTGTGTTTGTTGCAATTTCAGATTTCCGTTTTTTTTTTCTTTGTAATTTCCTATTTCAAGTGGTAATAATATTGGTCATTCATTGTTATTTGATTTAGCTTCACTATCATTTGGAATCAGAATTAGCCTTATCCTTGTTCTATCCTACGGTTATCTAAATCTACCAATACCTAACCCAAACTTCACCCAAAACCCTTCCTTTTGGGATTTTTCAAATCACCAACCCAAAAATTTTCATTCCTACCTAAATCAGCCCCATACACTCTCTTTCACCTCACTAAACCTAAATCCTGACCATATCACCGAGGAGACAAGTATCAGACGATATTCAAGACTTAACATGGAAGATGTGCTATGGGATCTTCGCCGACTTCAATACAGGTTGGTTGAAATTGAGGAAATGACCCAAGGAGTGGTCATTGTTGATCGTGATAACGAGATTCGAGGAGGAAAGAGAGAGGAAATTTGAATCCTTTACGTAGTGTTGATTTCAGTGAAAAAGGAAGGTAGGCCACGACATTATGGAATTCAATATCAGAGGAGGCCGATGGATGAAGTGACTGTTGGAGGACAAAGAGATTTGGGAATGAAGGTAGACCTACTAGATTTTGAGGTGAGAATAAAACCAGATGACTTCATGGAGTGTTTGCAGACTGGTAAGAGGATCTTTGAATAGAAGGAGGTGCCGGCTGATAGGAGAGTGAAGGTTGTTTCCATATGACTAAAGAAGATTGTCTCTTTATGGTGGTAGAATCTGAAGAGAATGAGAGACAGAGAAGGTCTGAATAAGATTACTATTTGGGAGATGAATAAGGAACTGCATAGGAAGTATCTTCCCAAACACTACTGCCAGGACATGTTCTGGTGGTTACATCACTTACTTTAGGGAGAGTTGTCAGTGGAGGAGTTCGCGAAAAAATTTAAGCAGTTTAAGTTGAAATATGCGAGCTAACAAAGCCAAGGAGCACAATATAACCAGATACTGGGAGGCTTGAAGCCCTTCATTGACAATGTTGTCCAGCTACAACCTTATTGGTCTTTGGGTGATGTTATAGGTAGAGAGATAAAAGAAGTAGAGCAGACACTCATCTCCATTGAGACAACCACCCACAACTGGAAGCATCGGCAGTACACCTGGGGGAGTTGAGAAGACTGATCAGGAGAATGACAGAGCTTGTCAGAGTGAGAAAAAGCTTGAGAAGAGTAGTACACCTAGCACACTTTCAATCAAGAAATGCTTCTGGCGTCATGGATTTGAACACAGTTTCTAGTTGTCCTGCTGTCGGCGTTGTTTTGGGTGTGAAGTGCCCGTAAGAAGCTGTCGGTCGCCGGAATCGAAATCTCGTCACCCGCTTCGGAAGGACGTTTTAATTTACATATATATATATATATATATAATTTTTTAGAAAAATATGAAATCAATCGACCCCATATTTTTCATAGTTTAAATGAAAGAACTACATAACCTAAGTCATGCATTTATCCCGAAAGATAAACACAAGACTGAGCGTGAGACTCGATCAAATAAACTAAGAAATATACGACATCTGTTCTAGTCTGCGAAACCATTTTATTCTGTCGATGAAGTTCCCTATTTAATATAAAGGATTAAATAGGGTTTATTTTAAATGGGTTCGGAAATCGTTCCTATAAGGTACAGTTCTCATAGTTAATTACATCTTAAATGACCAAAATCACTTAAAAACTCTCGATAAAAATCGGGAAATATTATCTTCGATGAGGCCAAAAGGATAGGACTTTTCAACGAAATCGGACAAAGAGGTGTGAAAGGGGATTGGCTCAAATCGGAACATTTTATCGTAGAATCCGAAAGGAAGTTAAGAGCCAGGATGTCGGAGATCCAGAGGCGAACCCCGTGACTTCCCAAGCTATCCTATGGTTTGGCTTCGATTTAGGAGATATTATTTAAGTGTTTCATCCTGCCAATTTTATTTAATTAGGGCTTACATTTGTGATAAACGATCACACAAATAGCCTAGAAGATATGAAAATTTAGGTCGTAACGAACGACAACCTCAGAATCCTAAAACGAGTTGGGGCATTATATCAGTACGGCAGAAGCTATACAAGCGCCTAAAAGAGGCTGAGGATTTATGTCGTACTGTAGCGAACAACCTCGAAATCACATGGATTGTTGTTTAATCACTAAGGACAGTTTAGACGGTGAAGAGACATGTTTCTTTGTTGAAGATGGCCAGTCTTGCCTACCATTAGTTTCCAAGCTACTGTCAGTGAAGAGGCTGAGTTTTCAGGTGCGAGTTAAAATGTTCAATCAGGTGGCCCTATGGTTGAGTTCTCCTAAACATCCTATGCAAATATGTTTAAATGTCGTACAGTGTATAGCAGGGTATGTAGCACAAGAAAATAGTAAAACATGCAGCAGAGTATGGTACGTGCTAAACAGTAAAACATGCAGTAGCAGGTACGAAAAAGTAACACGCTATAAATATAAACGAACCTGTATACCTGGGAGATCCATTATTTTCTTAAATGCAGCAGGCTGAAGTGCGTCTTGCAGGTGGAAGCCAGGCAGAAACATCGTCCAGAGAACTCAAAAGAAAGGACGACGAATGACTCACGGTAGAAAAGCCTCGGAGAAAGTAAACGAAAATCAAAATAAAATCATGAAAACCTCGGAAAGTCTCTGAAAAAGGACCAACGAGTCTTCATCAAAATCATACGAAAATCGAAGAAACCGCAAGCACTCGGGTCGGGGCTAAGCTCGAAACTCGCAGAAGATCGCTCGAGGGTCGTCGAAGGCTACTCTCGGTCACCCGAGTGTATAGAGCCCTGCCACTCAGTCGAAGGGTGTCTCTACTAAACCTAACTCAGGAGGGTGTTCCTTAACCCAAAACTGATAATCGACAAGTGTACTACCAAATTTTATAGTATGGTTTTAAAATTTATGTTTTTAGCATGCACGTGGGTTTCAGGCATACAAAAGAGAGTTTTTGTCGATGTTTTAGTCATAGTGGAAATATGTTTTTGTTGTAGAATGTAGTATCATATTCTTATCAGGTTTTGAAAATTGGGATTGTCCACGAGTCGATTACTTCGTCGGGTGTAGGATCACTAACAATCCTAAGAAGGTATGGGTGCCTAGCGACTTTATAAGCGATGAATGATACGTCATCCTACAGTTCACTAGGGCCCTGGAACGAGTCCTGGTGTCGTAGGATGGGATATCATTCCACTCTACCACCGGTGTGCCTTTATCATCATCACCGTCATTGCCCCAAAAACAAAACAAAACCAAACTCCGAGTGGAGCGGGGAAGACGTGTCAAGCAACAAGGAGGGGAAAAGAAGAAGACTAATCCACCTTCGAATTTGAAGGGTTAAGACGACAGGTGGGTTAATCTAAAACTCCCCTAAGACATGTAATAATAAAACACTGAAAGCAAAGCCCAAGATCCTTGAATCGACCTCGAGGGTGTCATTTTCTCGCTTGGGTGCAATTAGATCAAAAAGAGTTTAAAGCAAATTCCGAGAAAATCGTCCAAAGCCTTTAAAATCAAACAAAGAGGACTGGCTTGGGGAGAACTGGCTGCTAACCTTTCCAAACCCATGCTAGAGTTAAACCTTCCCAAACTTTAAAGACATCAACAAATTTTTTTTTTTGCAATCTTTCCTCACAAGCAAGCTAGAGAGAACCCCCATATCACCACAATAAATTCCATAGGCAAGGGTGACTAAAATAAAACCACCATTTGGCTCGGGATCAAGTCAACAACAACAAAAAGATCTCCAAATTCCCAATGAAAGGAAAAACTTCCAAATTTATAAGAGAGTGAATATACAAGCTTCATAAAATTCATTTAACTCCAAGCTCGCAACAAAATGTATGAAGGTATTCATCAAATAGCCATGGGGTTTGAATTCACACAAAGTCACACTTGAACCAACTCAAAACATAAAACCGAGCCACCACTTAGCCAACAGTTAGCCCAATTTCAAATTGAAAACAGCTCCCAACACAACTAAAGCAAAAAAAACACCAAATTTCCAACCCGAGCCAAAATAGAATCAAAACCCGAGCCACCATTAAGCACCCAGCCGAGCCAACATCATACTGCAGCCCACCCGAAACGAAGCCAAGACAGGGAACTACACCATAAGGGCAAAATCGAGCCACTGTAGGCACAACCCGAGCCATAACAAGGCTGGGGACAAGCCTAAAAATCAGATTACAACATCCCCAACTCGAAGCCAAAGCAAAAGGGGAGCTAAGGGAGCCGACCCGAGCTCGTACAGAACCAAACCCGAGCCACAGTAGGCTGAAACAAGCTCGGCTCCCAATTAAAGCGAGGAGACAACTAGACTAACGGAGACCGAGTCACACAATACCAAAATCCAAGTCCCAAACCGAGCTCAAAACAAAGAATATAGCAAGGCTCAACAAAACCCGATATAAGAATGAATCCGTAACACCAAAATAGACATCTCGAATAGGAAATAAATCAAACCAACCGAGTTCCCAAACAAAGCCAAAATAAATCTCTCAAAACATCGAAATAAGAGCAAAGAAATATACATTGAAATAGCCTCTCGGGTAAGGGCTAAGCTAAGCCAACCGAGCTTCCGAATGAGGTTAAGATAAGCTATGATAAAGTTGAAACCACACCTAGCATGAGGCTAAAATAAACATCTCCATATGCTCAACATTTCAAAATATAGAGCCTCTATACATTTATCATGAGAATGAACATGGGGTTCTTTCAAATTGAATTAAAACTTCATCCTAGCATGCAATTTTTATAAAGGAAAGCCATAAGGAGCAAGAAGTGAGCTGCACACATATGTAAAATCAAGTAAATGCTTCCATGTTTCATATCAAGCTAAAGTGAGCAAGGAACATCTCAATACCCAATTTAATATACTTGCAAACAAGACTAACCTCGCCTCGAACACATGCCTTTAATACATCAAAATTAAAAGGCTAGCACTTGCTTTAAACAAGGATGAATATAGAACTCTTTCTCCATCACTTCTAGCATGCATACACATATGTATGTTCTTGGAACAAATAATGTTCAAAATTTTAAAACCAAATCCTCCATACACTTGCAAAGGGAAACTAAGCTTGCCTTAAAATCATATTTCCATGCTTTTAGATGGTTCTAAATAATAAGAGATGTAGAAGAGAGCCCATCTCACAATATATAAGCATATAACAATTTTGAACAAGTGCTCAAATCTATCCCTAGAACATGCTCAAAATTTTCTTCTCATGCTTCAAGCAATAAAACACTCCAATCATTTGTATAAGACCACAATAGCATGCCATTAGAGAATGAAAGCTAAGAATCATCGTTTCAAGCAATTAGATAAGGCATTCTGTAGCATATAAACACCCCACCGAATCAATAAACAGGAAAAAAAAACGCACCAGCAGCAAGCGTGACGGTACCCTGGGCTAAACCGAAGAGGAGAAAGGGGTAGGGAGAGTTACCAGCTTGTGTAGAATACACAGGAAGCAAGACAAAAGCTCAGGAAACAATCCAACAGCACCTTCCCCTTCTTCACAAGAAATTCGGGCCAACCCTAAACCATCCCATAATGTTTTATAGGCGAAGGGGGAAGAGGAGTGCCGCTCCATACCTGTGGAGTCGAGTAGGCTCGGGTAAGGTACGAGAGAATGGGGGAGAATGCCGCAAGGAGGATCGGGCCACTTGCGCACGCGCCGCAGGGATAACCCTCGCGCAAGAAGTGCCGCAGGGATGCCGCAGAGATGAGAATGAGAGTGATCGCGAGAGGCTTGAGGAGTAACGGCCGCAACGGGAGAACAATCGAGCGCGGGAGAGGCATCGAGCGAAGCTTCCAGGGAGCTCACGCGGGAGAGACGAAGTCAACCGAGCGGGGTAAGTAGGTTTTAGGGCTTAGGTTTAATTTAATACATATTTATTATTATTTTATTAAAAATTAAACCCTAAATCACAACTTTAGTCCCCGACAGGTCGTCGTCACAAACATAACGTCAATTTTAAGTGAATCGGCGTTTCGGATGCATCAGCGCAGTCCGTTTCGTCATTCGAGGTCGTCTGGGCAACCTCGTCGACGGTCGCGTCAAAATTGCGTCGAAATTTGGTATCGTCGCAAATTAACTCGAGCTCGATCGATCAGAATGGTGCAACTGTGTAAGACGTGCACGAGGCTGTCTTAATGTCCAGGGGTCCTGTAGGGACTCAATTTGAACTCCTAACGTCAATTTCGACCGGCCACAAACTAGCGGTACGGAATCTCGTACAGGATTTCAAAGAGTAACGAAGTGGCTTCCAGACTCTCTAAAACGTGGTGGGTCCCATCACTAGGAATGTAGGATTGTCGGGGAAGCTTCTGAGGCTAGAATTCTAAATCTAGGAGGAATGCTAAACCTCGACAAAAAGTGAGGTCAACAAATGGACCCCCAATAGGTGTGGTGTGCTGGGCGAGCACACCGCACGTATTGTTGTTGACCGACAAGATCAACAAAACCAACATAGACGTTTCAAGCCAACACACTCAGAACAAAACAAAGAAAGAGTGAAAAGGGTTTCCGGTGGGGAATGTCAGGTAACTCTTCGAAGTTGAAGATTCCAGAACTCTCGCTGGGGAATTAGCAAGTGGATATTTGATCAAAATCGAGGAGTAGAAACTCTCGCTGAGAATTCGAGAGTGGATTCGGAGTTATCAAATTTCAAATGTGTATCGAGAATGAGAAATAATATCTGGTATTGATCCCGAGGTGTGGATCGAAATATAGGTAAAATTTGTGGTAGAAGAAAAGAGAAAAGACGCCATATTCCATTTAAGGGGGTCTTATACCGATCTCGAAAGATTGGGATAAGATGCCTTGAATTAATCGAAGGGCTTATTCCCTAAACCTCAGAATTATCATTTGAAAGATTGCAGTAGGAGGGGCTCCTAAAGCAACACAGAATCGGATATAAAATCCTCATCCTCTAGAATATCGTAGAATTTAATTTGAAAGATTGCGATAGGGGGAGATCCTAAAGGAACGCGGTATCGAATGTGAAATTCTCAACCTCTAGAATATCGTAGGAAAGATTGCAATAGGAGGGGCTCCTAAAAGCAACACGGAATCGGATATGAAATCTTCCTCCTCTAGAATATCGTGTGAAAATGCAGTGTGAATCATTGCTAAGCAATGCGGATCGGATATGGAATCCTCATCCTCTAAAATATCGTGAGAATCATTGCAAAGCAATGCGGTATCGGATGCTGGGATCCTCCACCTCTAAAATATCAAAGGAGATCATCGTAGGAACGAATGCGAGTATCGGATCCGGGATCCTCTACCTCTAAAATATATCGATAGATCATTGCAGAATCAATGCGGTATCCGATGTCGAGATCCTCAACCTCTCAAATATATCGGAGATCATCAGCAGAAATGCGGCAGATCTGGATGCCGAGATCTTCTACCTCTAAAATATATCGGGAGATCATCGTAGGAAGACGTGCAGATCGGATGCGAGATCCTCTACCTCTAAAATATATCGTAGAGTATCAGTTAGAACGCGCAGTATCGGATGTGGATCCTCTACTCTAAAATATATCGTGAGATCATCACGAGAGCAATGCGGTATCGGATACTACGGATCCTCTACCTCTAAAATATATCGTGAGTCATCAGAAAACAATGCGAGTATCGGATGTCGCGATCCTCTACCTCTAAAATATCTGATGAGATCATCGAGAGAGCAATGCGAGTATCGGATGTCGGGATCCTCCACCTCTAAAATATATAAGCGAGATCATCATGAGTAGAAATGCGAGTATCGAATACTGTGATCCTCTAACTCTAAAATATAGGAGTCATTGCAGAGACGAATGCGGTGATCGGATGTCGGGATCTCTACTCTAAAATATGAAGAACATCACGAAAGCAAAGATCTACGTCGAGATCCCCCAATTTCACAATATATCGTGAGAATCATTGCAGCGCTGTGAGTCGTATAACGCATCCCTCTACCCTCTAAAATATATCGTGAGAACATTGCGAAGAATGCTGGGATTCGACGGATCCCCCAATTTTAAAAATATATGCGTGATCATCGCAAAACAACGCGTACGTACGCCGCATCCCCACTCCCACAACACCTGGAAAGAAGGATCACATAGAGGAGATCCTGAAGAACGTTAGAATTGATGTAAAATCCTCATCCCCTAAAATATGATTTGAAAGATTTTCGTCGGTGAAACAACTTAAGTGAAAATACGAGAACGTTTACATCCCACTCAAAAGAAATAATCGAAAAGCGATCTTATTCTCGGGGAAAGAATGCGATTCAACGCCACCGTAACCAATCGAAACTCGCGGCTCTGTGTCAATAGGATCACCGATTCTTTCTCAAACGGGTGAGAATCGGAGGATATCAATCACAGCCTCTGGGACGAGGACCAATTTAATTTATATCGAGACTCGAGAATTCATGAATTTGTGTAGCTATAGAAGTTCTCATTTTAAAGTCTTAGCATTTTTGAAATAATTTTCAAAGCAGTAATTTTCAACGTCGACTTTTATTTTCGTCGCATTTGTTTTAACATTTAGACCTAATTTTAGATGTTAAAAAGATATGAGCTTCTTAGAACGAGTTCGTCTTCAAACACAAGATAAAGGCTTCCCCGCATCGTCCACCGACTACACGGCATAAAAATAACCCACTCTTAAGACAAGTATCTGACCATATTCTTCGCACTCTATAGCGTTGTTATCTCTATGACGCCATACCGGGCGGGTCGTAATTTTACAGCCTTTGCTCAGAAGAGTCATCATTCGATTCGTCGTGCATTCCCATGGCGTCGTTGCTCGTCGGCGAACTCTTACACGTTCTTCGAGTCGTTGAAATAGATTTACCGGACACCGAAAGATACGACTTCACGCGTCGAATTTCCATTAATTGTTAATATCATCATTCATTTAATTCTTTCTTTCCTGCCCATGCATTTCAAAATTTCCGTAACGTGATCACAATATTTTTCTATCGTTCGCATATTTCGAGCCAATTAATGACCTACTAAAAGATATTAATCATCGACTCTCTTCAAAAGATAATACGTATGAACTTCATTGCTCAAGTTTCATTAGTCGGGAGAGGATTAAAACACCACTTTTTGATTACATGCTCACCTTAAGCTTCTTCGTGGAGCATTCTTTTTCTTTTTTTTTTATCACTTTTCGCTCTCTTTTTTTTTATTGAGACATTATATCTCATAGAAAATACGTTAAAACATTTTAAACGTCCGAATCGTACACCAATTTTTTGACAAGGCTATTTCACCTCTAAGCCTTTCCCAAGAACAATTTCTTTTCTTCTTTTTTTATCAAGCCCTTTTGTTTTCCGAGACCATCGTATTCGTAAAGGATATTTCGTTAAAGATTAACGTCAAAAAAACTCCCCCAATTAATAATTCCGAAACGTCCCTTACTGGCTTAATCAACATGGATAAGATAACTTATTCGAAAGTCTGACTCCAACCACTGCTAGAAATTAAAAGCGCTCGCGATATCCCGAGCCAATTACTTCGAATTTCAAGACACTCGCTTCATTTCCAAGATCCACTTAAAGACCCAGCCGAATTTTAAAGCAAACAACTCAGCTTATTAGGACATTAATTGAGCTCCTCCCCGAAGTCGTAGTCTTAACAAAATATCCAAATTTGAGCTTTCCAAATATCAACACTCGACAGCATAAACTTTTGCTCTTCATTCTTTGCGCAGAGAGATGACACAGATCAATACCGATCATACTAAGAACAAAAGTAGAAGAGAATAGTAATCAAAAAGTGTATCGTCCGTTGTCGATTACAGAGAGAATCAATCAAGAAACAAATCACCGAAATCATATCGATAGAACCTCTTCAAGTTTTTTTCAAATATTCATCTAGGATTGTTACGTTCACTAAGTGCTCCTCGAGCTACTAAACCCAACACCCCTCTATGGTATGTCCAACGAATCCGCGGTACCTGCAATATCTCGGATGTCCTTTCTTGTCGACCTCGTCACCTCTTCGACCTCAGTAACCCTCGAACTCGGGATTTCGATCGATCGCGGAACATCTTTCGCCGCTTCATCTTTAAAAGATTACATTCGCTGCAGATGACTGAATTCTGTCTTTTGTATGTCTCAGAAGGTCACGAGATGACGCCGAATATTCGACGAGACGTTGGAAAGTTTGTCGAGGTTGTTCGGCCTCGTACGGAATCGTTGCTTTCCTCTCAACTAATCGTAGCCGTTCCGCATTTCCTTTCATCCGTCTTGGTTGTCCTGGGGACTCCTCGACTTTCTCATAAGAATTCATATGCTCGATTTCTTCGCGTATTGTTGATTTTACCGAGTAACTTCTCAAAGCATTCGATAAGAGCTCCCTAAGCATGAAAGCTATCGTCCATGGATGCTTTCAGAAAGATCTTAATCGCGATGTTCCCGTAGCCGAGGCTCACACTTCATGCTATGGTTTCTCCACCCTTACATAACCACTGTGCCTCGTCGTGGCATTGCCTTCTATCAATGACCTAACAGAAACACGACGTTGCGCCCGACAAATCTCTTTACAAACAACTGCTCTTAACTCACTGAATGTCTTCACCGACCATTGTGCATCAGCCAGACCAATCAAACGCTATCCCCGACAAGCCGCCGACGAGCCGACGACAAAGCAATGCTTCGTTGGCTCGTGTCGCCACAACCGACCCTGAACAAGGCGGAGTGGGGCCGTCCGGAATTTCCAAATTTCCGTCAAATATCTTAAAGTTCTATGACACAAAACCTCTGTGGCAGGTAACACATCGAATTCTCCAGCAGATTCCACTTTAAAATCAATGCACCACTTGGGATCGGGCTATGGCATCCCGAACTTGTTCGACCATTTGTTTAAGTTCATTTTCTGCATGACGCTTCTCGAACAGTCCTTCGTTCTTTGTCGAGGTAAACTCTTTATTTCATCTCGCATCACGAATGGTTTCTCGTCGGGTTTGTTTCTCGAAGTGTCTTCACGTAATTGTAATCGTCAATTCTTCGCCTTTTCGAGACAACCGATCCGTTCGTCCCTTCGCTGATGGCCCTTCGTCACTCATCTCCGCGCGTTCTCCTCACGAAGAGGCCGCCGCAGCCTAACATGGCTCGAGTCTCGACGACATCGATTTCTAAGACCACTTTTCATGTAATCTACTATACTCAGAATTCGTCTTCGATATCTCTTTCGTTCTTTGGGATAAGCCGTGCACGTCACTGTTTTTCCAAGTGCATCAACTGACTTTCCTCGAGGATTTTAATAACCGAAACTTTTCGAGAAATATGACTTATTTCTCCGAGCACCTATTGTGGTAGAGCTTTCCATTGAATCCTCCGAAACCATATTTACAAACCTCTTCAGGTTCTTTTAAATATTCTTTCTGGATTACTTCACATTTCCACTTTTCACCTTCTTTCAAGCCAATCCTTCAAGACAAAGCAATTTTCTATCGTGTGGCCAAGCAACTCGTGGTGACGGTGATTGAGATGATATTTCATGTCATCTCTTCTCGCTTTTTCGCTTAAGTCTAATTTTGGTCTCATCAAGAAATAAAAACATCTTCAACACGTTTCTCCTCAAGGAATACACCACTTTCTCGTCGTTCGCAAATTGACATCCGCTATTCCGTTCGGCGTTGATCTCATTGATGAAGAGCCAGCGGATTGTCATATCGTCGCGTCCGTCATTGGCGGGAATCGTCGAGGCTGCTTCGATTTTCAAAACTTCCCGTCGCGCCTACTTTCCCGTGCCTTCGTCGCCGCGCAGTCCCGAATCGGGACTCAATCTCGAATCCAGAAATGAAGGTAAGCATCCACTAACTTTTCCTCATATGTAATCTCTCTTTTCCCTTACTGAAGAAAACACCACGCGGTGACAAGAATCCGGTAAGAGGTGGCAAAAACAGCTTATCGGAGAAATCCCACCGACGCATTTTCAAGACTAAGAGAAATTTCAACCAACACCAAGCGAATTTTCGCGACTTCAAGTCAAACTCTACGACAGATTCCACGTACTTATTTGTTTCGAACTTCATTACCGTAACGACAACTTTACCGAACTTAACACCAATATCATCAAACCTCGTCTAAATTTACTAATGCTAAGTCGTGCGGCTCATCCCCGTTGATTTAACCCATTCCGTAGGCAAAAGAAAGATTGACCTCATGGAAGATTATTCCCCGTCATTCAAGAATTTCCGAGCCGCCGATGTCTCGTGCCTGCAATTTCGACAAAAATACCAAGTCGACGCACTTGTCTTATGAACTCGGCCATACTTTATTATTTTAATTTTCAAATTCATTATTTATTTGCGATTAAAGCATCGAAGAGTTGCAATTAGCAAGTCAACAAGCCGCAGACGCAACAATCCCGTTCGATTCGTTAAAACAAACCAAACCCAAAAAAGACGAGAAGGCAAAGTTTAGGACCCAATGCGGTAGCCAACTTCACAACGCACAATGCCTAGGTGGAACTAGTCCACCGACACACCTATTAGGGGTCCGACTCCACACAAAGATTAAAAAGTTCTTAACGTCTCGAACCTCCCCGTTCAAAAGGTGATTGAACGACGGTCCCGAAGTCCAAAAGAGTCAATCGTACACACCCAAGAAAGAACAAGAGCACGTCAATCCAAGGCGTAACTGTCCATATGACATAAACACATTACCGATGTACGAAGATAAGATTTCGATTTAAATGGAGAGAGAAGCACTTTTAGCCGAGTCGCCGTGTTCGTCGACGTCGTCGTGTGAAGTGCCCGTGTTAAGCCGTCTGGGCCGCAATTAAAACTTGCCGCCGCTCTACACGTTTAATTTACATATATATATATAATTTTTTAGAAAATATTTAAAATTAAATCGACTTCATATTTTTCATGTTTAAATGAAAGAGCAGATACCTTGTTTCACGCATTTATCCCGAAAGATAAACACAAGACTTCGAGGGTGAGACTCGATCAAATAAACTAAGAAATATACGACGTTTTGCTTCTGTCAAACCATTTTATTTATTGATTAGCTTCCCCTATTTAATATAAAGGATAATATTGGCTATTTTGAATGTTCGTAACGTTCCTAAAAGGTGTTTCCTATAATTTATTACATCTTAAACGAATTAAAATCATTTTAAGAAATTTTCATAAAATCGTAAATGTTATCTCAAGGAGGCTTAAAAGGATAAGTGCTTTTCAACGAACGGAATAAAGAGAAGAAGTGCGAAAAGTGATCAGTTCAAATTGGAACATTTTATCGTGTATCCAGCAAGGTTAACCAGTGACGTTGACATCCGTAGCGCGAATCTTCAGCGACTTCCCAAACTCATCCTACTGTCAGCTTCGATTTCAGAGATATTATTTAAGCTGTTTATCCGCTAATTTTATTTAATTAAAGACTTACATCAGGTGGAAACGATCACACAAATAGCCTGTAAATATACGGCGATTATGTCGAAACGAACGACAACCTCGTAATCTTAAAACTGAAGCGCTTATATTGTTTAAGAGAGCCTATACAAAGGCTCAAAAGAGAAGCCAAGATTTATGTCGCACTGTGCGAACAACCCCAAAAATCCTACTGATTGGTTAATCACCAAGGAATCCGCTAATGCATGGGCTAATGCTACTGCTAAAGATGTGGCCGTGCCGCCCACCGCTAACTCCAAGCGAGACAAGAGGCTGAGTTTTCTATGCCATGAATTTAAAACGTTCAATCAGCCACTTACTGTCAATTCTCCTAAACATCCCATGCAAAGACAAGTGAAACGTCGTACAACGATGTAAAGATGAAGACAGTTAAAAACAAAGTAGAAAACATGCAGCTAGAAGACAATACAACGTGCTAAACAAGAAAGCATGCGTATGCGTACGAAAAAGAATATCGTAAATATAAACGAACCCGTATATCCGAGATCCGTTATTTTCTTAAACGCAAAGAAAATAACATACACAAACGAAGTCAGTATAAAACATCGGTCTGCAGAACTCAAAAGAAGCGACGACGAATGACTCACTAAAAGAGAAAGCCTCATGTAGAAAAGAACAAAAATCAAAATAAAATCATCAAACTGGGGAAGTCCCTAAAAAAGGACCACGAGTGCTTCATCAAAATCATACGAAAATCAGTTAAAAACCGCAAAGACTTCATGCATGTTTAACCTGTAGTATCAAGTTGAGGTTTGCCAAGGCGATTTCTATTACCTGAGCGTATAGAAATTTCACACGGCTGTATTGCTCTACTAAACCTAACTCAGAGGTTTTTAACCTGGGTAGAACTATTAATCGAATAACCTGACAACTAAATTTATAAGATGGTTTTAAAATTTACGTTTTTAAGATGACGCTTTGTTTCTGCATACAAAAGCAGAAGTTTTTTGCCGACGTTTTACCATAAATACCGAAATATGTTTTTGGCTTGTAACGTAGCATCATATTCTTATCAAAAGCTGAAAATCTAAATTCATTCACGAGTCGATTACTTGCCGCTGGTGAGACGACTAACAATCCTAAGAAAGCATGTGCCCCCGCTACAATTTATAATGCAGGAATGATACCGTCATCCTACTCTGCTCACTGTGGCCCCGAACGAGTCCCCGGTGTCGAGATTTGTGATATCATTCCACTCTACTCACCGCGCGCTTTTTATCATCATCACCACACTGCCTCAAAACAAAACAAAACCAAACACCGAGCGGAGCGGGGAAGACGTGTCAAGCAACAAGGAGGGGAAAAGAAGAAGATTAACTTACCTTCAACTACGTTAAAGGATGCTAGCTTTCGTTAATCTAAAACTCCCCAAGCATACGTAATAATAAAACAAAGAAAGCTCAAGATCCTCGAATCGACCTCGGCGGTGTCATTTTATCGTCATGCACTCGTATCAAAAAGAGTTTAAAGAAACTCCGTAAAATCGTCCAAAGCCTTTAAAATTAAACAAAGAGGACCGGCTTCGTGTTAACCGGCCGCTAACCTTTCCAAACCTACGTTGTGAGTTAAACCTTCCTAAACTTTAAAGACATCAACAAATTTTTTTTGGTAATCTTTCCTCACAAGCAAGCTCGAGAGAACCCCCATATCACCACAATAAATTCCATAAAAAAGAAGGCGACTAAAATAAAACACCATTCTACGACGTTCTCAACAACAACAAAAAGATCTCCAAATTCCCAACGAAAAATAAAACTTCCAAATTATAAGAGAGTGAATATACAAGTCATAAAATTCATTTAACTCCAAGCTCACAACAAAATGTATGAAGGTATTCATCAACAAAATGCAATGGGTTTCGAATTCACACAAAGTCACACTTGAACCAACTTTAAACATAAAACCGAGCCAACACTCACCAACAAGCAAACTCCAATTTCAAATCGAAAACAGCCTCCCAACACAACTAAAGCAAAAAAAACACCAAATTTCCAACCCGAGCCAAAAATAGAATCAAACCGGAGCCACCATTAAGCACCTGCACGAGCCAACACCAACCACAAACTTCCCACCCGAAACGAAGCCAAGACAAACTTACACCACAAGGGCAAAATCGAGCCACTCTGTGCCCAACCCGAGCCATAACAAGGCCGGGGACAAGCCTAAAAATCGATTGGCGCATCCCCAACTCGAAGCCAAAGCAAAAGGAGTTAAGGAGCCGACCCGAGCTTGTGACAGAATCAAACCCGAGCCACAACTCGAGCCGGAAACAAGCCCGGCTACCAATTAAAGCAGAGACAACAAGACTAACAGAGACCAGTCACACAAGACCAAAATCCAAGTCCCAAACTGAGCTCAAAACAAAGAATATACAGCGCTCAACAAACCCGATATAAGAATGAATCCTTAACACCAAAATACTCTCGAATAAAAACAAATAAATCAAACCAATCAGCCTCCCAAACAAAAGCCCAAAATAAATCTCAAAATATTGAAATAAGAGCAGCAAATATACATTGAAATTGCCTCTCGTGTAAGGGCTAAGCTAAGCCAACCGAGCTTCCGAATGAGGTTAAGAGGTTATGATAAAGTTGAAACCACACCTTACGAGGCTAAAATAAACATCTCCATATGCTCAACATATCAAAATATAGAGCCTCTATACATTTATCATGAGAATGAACATGGGGCTCTTTTCAACCGAATTAACCTTCACCCTAGCATGCAATTTTTATAAAGGAAAGCCATAAGGAGCAAGAAGTGAGCCGCACATATATGTAAAATCAAGTAAATGCTTCCATGTTTCCTTATACTGGGCTAAAGTGAGCAAGGAACATCTCAATACCCAACTTAATATACTTGCAAACAAGACTAACCCTCGCTTTCGAACACATGCCTTTAATACATCAAAATTAAAGTGCTAGCACTTGCTTTAAATAAATACTAACATGTAATCCTCGTCCATCACTTCTTAAGATGCATACACATATGTATGTTCTCGGGAACAAATAATGTTTAAAATTTTAAACCAAATCCTCCATACACTCGCAAAGGGAAAACTAAGCTTGCCTTAAAAATCATATTTCCATGCTTTTAATGCTCAAATAATAAGATATGTAAGCAGGTTTCATCACAATATATAAAGATATAACAATTCTCAACAAAGTTGCTCAAATCTATCCCTGTAATACGCTCAAATCTTTCTTCTCACGCTTCAAGCGATAAAACACTCCAATCATTTGTATAAGACCACAATAGCATGGCATTAGAGAACGAAAGCTGCTAATCATCAAGCTCAAGCAATTAGATAAGACATTTCGTAGCATATAAACACCCCACCGAATCAATAAATAGGAAAAAAAAACGCACCAAGAAGAAGGGGTGACGGGTACCGGGGCCAAACCGAAGAGGAGAAAGGGGTAGGGAGAGTTACCACTTCGTGTCAATACACAGAAGCAAGACAAAGTCACAAACAATCCAACAAAGACCTCCCCCTTCTTCACAAGAAATTCGGGCCAACCCTAAACCATCCCGGCATCAGGTTTTGTTGGGGCGAAGGGGAAGAGGAGTGCCGCTCCATACCTCGGAGTCGAGTAGGCTCGCATAAGGTACGAGAGAACGGGGAGAATGCCGCAAGGAGACGGCCACTCGCGCACGCGCCGTTGGTGGATAACCCTCGTGCGCAAGGGATGTCAGCAGGATGAGAATGGGAGGATCGCGAGAGGCTCGAGGAGTAACGGCCGCAAAGGGAGAACAATCGAGCGCGGGGGAGTGCATCGAGCGAAGCTTCCAGGAGCTCACGTGAAACACGAAGTCAACCGAGCGTGGTAAGTAGGTTTTAGGGCTTAGGTTTAATTTAATACATATTTATTATTATTTTATTAAAAATTAAACCCTAAATCACAATTTTAGTCCCCGACAATTGCCGTCACAAACTTAACATCAATTTTAAACAAATCGACGTTCCGACGCACGCGCAGCCCGTTTGCCGTCCGAGGTCGTTTGGGTAACCTCTTCGACGGTCAGCGCTGCAATTGCGTCGAAATCTTAGTATCAGCCGCAAATTTTACCCCGAGCTCGGACGGGATCGAATTCGCGTGTGTCACAGAAGACGTGCACGACATTTCCTAACGCCCGCTGTGGGTCCCGTAGGACCACCTCGACCCCGACGTCAATTTCGAATCGGCCACAACCACATACGAATCGCGTCAGATTTCAAAGAACGGGCATTTCCGGCACACTAAAACGAGGTCGGGTCCCATCACTGAACGAGGATCGTCGTGAAGCTTGAGGCTAGAATTCTAAATCTAAAGATGCGAATACTTAACCTCGACAAAAAGCAAGGGCCAACACTCGCGAACAAATTTTTTCCTTTCACTAAGTAGGGTGTTGTGGAGAAAGTGAGCGAGGAGGAGGCAGCTGAAGAGTAAGGTGAGTATCAACTTCCAGCTGATGGCGAGATTCTTGTGGTTTGACGGGTCTTTCAGACCGAGGCTACGGGAGAGCAGTAGTGGCTTTGTCACTACATCTTGCACACATATTAAACTGAAAAGAGAGAGGTGTGCAATTGTATTATCGATAGAGGTAGTAGCATCGCATTCACATGGGACTGCCGATAAGCCGAGTCTCACTACTCAGAGACATTTCTAGCCATGTTCCCTGACTTGGTTGAAGAAGGAGAACATGGTTGGCATTGATAGGAGATACCTTGTGGAGTTTTCTATTGGAAACCAGTTGCTTGACCAGGTGTGATGTGATATTTGGCCTATAGATGCCGTCAAATTCTATTGGGGAGATCGTGGCACTTTGATCATAAGACTTAGCTTTGATTGGTTCAAGAACACTTATTCAGAAAGAATGGAAAGCGTCTAATTCTCCTAACTTTTATATAGTCTGAGGGTATATAGGTACTATTGCCATCAGAGAGGTGCTAAAGAGATTAGTTTTGGTGATATTAGAGGGCAATGAGACATAATAGGTGATAACATAGACAGGGCAATCACTACGGAGAGAGTTTTAGGATATTTTGACCGACAACAATCGCCAGAGCTACCACTATTAGGTTAAATTCAATCTTTCTTTGCTTAAGAGAGGAATGTGCCAATCTTGGGTTATTATTCAAGGACTTTACATGTTACTTTTGGCATGAAATTTCAATGAAATTTCAATTCAATTCAGCAAGCAGAGATGTTTACTTGCACTTTGCGAACCCTTCTCAAGTGTTTTTGGGATAGTGCATCCGACATTAGGATCAATGTGCTTTTAGAGGCGTAGCCCTCAGATCCCTAGAGATTACATTATTCTCACCACCCTTAACATGTTTGACCCGCCCTTCTTACTAGACAACAACAACAACAACAACAACAACAAAAAAGCCTTAATCCCACTAAGTGGGGTCGGCTACATGAATCTTTTTTCTCCATTGCGTCCTATTTGTTGTCATATTTTTGTTTAATTCTATTAAATTAAGATCTTTTTTTTATACAATAAGCCCAAGTCCTCCTAGCTCTACCTTTGTCTTTCTTAACATAATTCAAATTTAAAACATGTATTCCTAATCGAATCATCAGATGGTCGACATTTAATGTGCCAAACCATCTAAGTCGACTCTCTCTATATTTGTCCATCACTGGAGCTACACCAACTCTATCACGAATATATTCATTTCACATTTTGTCTCTAAGTGTAAAACCACTTATCCATCTAATTATTCTCATCTCGGCAACACTTAACTTAGTATTATGCTTCTCTTTTTAAAGGCCCAACATTCCGCGCCACAGCACGTGTGTCTCACCACCATCTTATAAAGTTTTTATTTTAGTCTAAGCGGTACTTTCTCACACAATAGGCTCGAAGAAATCGTCCACTTCAACCAACCAGCTTGAAGTATACTAATAACTTTGACAAATGAGGGTGAAACTCTCCCAATCCCAGGAGACTGACACGAGTGTCTCATCTTCTTGGGCACAAGAAAGCACCCCGAGGGTACAAGGATTAGTTTGGTACCGACATCTGAGGGATCAGTTGACCCTTCCAAGCTTGGAATGGGAACCACTCCTAGCTATTTTAGTACTATTTATTTGTTTTTATTGGTGTCCAGGTTGAGTTTTTTTTTGTGTTTGTTTTAGGACAGCCGTTAGCGTCTCTATTTTTTCTTCTAGGGCTGTATCTAAGGGTCAGAGTAGTTCTCTGACTGTATCTGGCTCCCGAGGTGGTAATTATCCTACCTTTTTCCTTCCCCATCCTTTGTGCATCGCTACCGACAAGCCTTCCTCTTAGCCGCTCAGAATAGTCTTTCCTTTGCTGTTTTTTGACGATTGCAGCCTCCACCATTGCCTTCCCCCTCTACCTTTGTTGGTGCCACCTCCAACCCGCCCGAATCCTCAATGTCACCATACAAAATCTCCCTTTTCTCACTGCAGGGGGCCCCGACATTGAGCCTTTCCTATACCTACTACTTCTGCCCCAACCACCCGATTGCCGCGTACAATGCAACCTCTTATTGTCCGACTATTCCTCACCACTCGCTGCCGCCACTTGCCTAAAAGACCCACCTGCTGTTTATACCACTTCCCACTTGTTGCCGCCACCTTCTAATCCACCTAACTGGCACCCTCCACTTGAACCCACCCCTGGTGTAAGTGTTGTATTTATTACAATTTCAGAATTCTGTTTGTTTTGTTGTAATTTCTTCTTTGAAGTTGGTAATAATACTAGCTTTTCACTAATGTTTGTTTAACTCTAAGATTACGGAGACGTATCCAAGATAACCTTAAATACTTATCCCATGATTACCGAAATCGATCAATACTTACCCCAAACTCCATCAAAAAATCTTTCCCCTTGCTGATTTTTCAAATCAACCATTCAAAATTTTTCTTTCACACACTAGATCACCCCCTTTGACGATGCTTCACCTCCCCTAACTTAAACGCTAACCATGCTGCGGAAGAAAAAGTGTCAGACGTCATTTAGGAACTTACAATGGAAGAGGTGTAGCGGGAACTCCGCCAACTTCAACAAAAGCTTACTGAAATTTAGGAAAGAACCCAGAGAGAGGCCACTATCGATCTTGATAGCGAGATTCGAGGGGAGGGGACAAAATCTGAGTCCTTTTCGTAGGGTTGATTCTAGTGAAGAGTGGGTTATGTGCCACGACCATTTCTAATTCGCATCAAAAAAGAGGCCAAGGGATGAAGACCGTTCTAGTAACCCACGCGCCGCCCTGCTCGCCGTTTTTAAATGGCCAATCCGTCTGCTTTTCGCAAATCGCGCGAAAAACAAAAGAATGCGTTGTACCGTTTTAAAAACGATTATTCTACCACGTTTAAAACATAACATTTTAAAGCAGATTTGTTAGAACCACATATTTTATACTCCAGATGCTGATATTCCTTTCAAAACATAACAAATGTTCATATACACAACTCACTTAACAGTGAGTACTTGTCAACAATCAAGGGCTTTTTGCCAATTTTCAGCATGAAATAAATCATAAATTTTAAAAGAAATCACAAATTTCTGAACAATACAAGTTTCAAGTTTCAAGATGAAATAAATCACAAGTTAAACACAAATACTCACAAATAATCAGATTCATCCACATTTGTATGTTTTCTCAATTCATCCCAACAAACAAAATTAAAAAAATAAATTACATATCTTTACTTTTTCAAACAAAAAATAAAAATAATTTTTTTTTGAGTTTTTACATATAAAACACCCAAAACTTCAAAAACAAGATATTAATCATTCAAATTTAAAATTTTCAATTTCAGCCACAAAAAACTTTAAATATTGATTGACCGCTCATCTTTTAAAAGGAAATATAGTTTTGGTGGTCGAAATAAAAATTTTAAGTAGGTGGTCAAACCGTAACATTTAACGTTTTTGGATGATTGGCATGAAGAAAACTTCTTTTTTCGAGTTTCTTTTTTCCTTTTTTTTTTTACAATAGGTGACTAAAATAAAATACAAAATATGGTAAGATAGAGAAATCATCTCCATTATCCCTTCCATCTCCTCCTAAAGCGTCTTTCATCATCATCTGTAAGAAATTCTTTTCCCTCAATAAACAATCATAGATCAAAAGCAGAACTTCCTCTTTTGCAAAATAAATAAATAAATATGCAATAAGCAATATTACAACCATCAAATGAAGAGTTAATGACAAACATATAAATGAAGCTTCAACAAACCCGGAATTTAGCCTCTTGCTGAAAAATAAATGTATGCCAACAACTCATCTTGCCTTATAAGAGCTTGATGCAGAGCCTATTAAACTGCATCGAGCTTTCAAAAGAAAAAAATAACATTTCGAATTTAAGCATACTAATTATATGAGGCAAACATGACATTTCATATTGAGCCAACTAACTCATCGTATAAGCTAAGAAAAACAAACTCAACCAAAACAATACAAAAAAAGGGAAATTTACATAAGCAGCATGCAATCTTTTGTTTTTACATATCTCACACCTAAATTTTTATATTTATGCGCAAAACACTTTGGTGATTTAAATCTATGCATGAAAAAGTCTATTTCACTATTAAAAAGTGGTAATAATGCTATTTTTTGTGATTTTAATGATTGGAGTGTTGTAAGTGTGATTATGAAAATATAGGCTTGAGATATGTAAATACAGAAGAATTGTGTTATATGTATGTAAATGCCTCCCCTCACTAAAAAAAAAAAAAATGAAATGCTTAATCTAAATTTGTAGATTTTTGAAATTTGACCCTTGCCGTTTGACCAACATTGAAGAGTTGATGTGTATGAGTTGGCGGCGTTGGTGTTAAGGGGTGAAAGCTTGAAGTGCTAGAAGCCGGCATAGAAGAATTGGTCGACTCGAGTTCATTATGAAGGTCATTGATTCTCTTTAAAAGCTCCTTCAAATACTCAATTGCATCGCTGATCTATCTCAACAACAACAAAAGTGTTAAATTTCTTGGTATATTTATGAATAGAAGATAAAGAAACTATTTTACTTCAAATAACTAATTAAGACCATAATAGCAGAGTTTAGTGAAAGTTAAAACAACGGAACAATCAATGAAGTGACTATGTGCAATGGCAATAACTGCAAAGATCTTAATCAGCAGAAATTATTAAGAAATGACATGAAAATAAATACTCGAGCAGTCACTTCTGGAATTTTCACATTTAACAAAATAAGAAAAAAAAAATCAACTATGAAGTTCAAGAAGACCGGAAAGAAAAAAATAATAAATTCCTTCAGGAAAAAATGGCCTAAATCATTGTCACATGGCATTATTAATGATGTTCGAAGGAAAACAGTTTTAGAAACATAAACTGTTTGAAACTTCAAAGTTCAAAACCCATGCCAAAATTAATTGAAGTATGAGTTTTGAAAGATGGAGGAAAAAATTAAAGCTTAAAATATTTATGCTAGATTTATAAAAATTGGAAGACTGCTAAAAAAATCAAATTGAAAGAAGATAAAGCAAAATTAAACGCCCCAACAAAATCGCATTGAGTTCACTCATTTTTTTGCTTGGGTTAAAATAACAAGAGACTATTCCTTTCAAATGAAAAACTAGGCCTATAAACAGGCTTCACTCAGTTTTTGCTACTATAAATTTACAAGAGAATACCCTTCAAATAATAAAGATTAGTGCTACCAATTGAGTGAGCATTCATATTACATCAACCACAAATAATAAGGAATATTTAGATGGTATGTTGACTAGAAAAACCTCGAAGTGGTCCAACACCTCTTGAATTGCTTCGCACTCGTGATCACTCTTAACAATATGTTTTCTTAAAGCTTTAGAGTTTTATAAGATGAAAGCGGGTTTTGTTTTGTTCAAAGATCTTGCCATGCCTTGCATAAGTGAGCAACCGCTTAACATGGGGACGATTTCGAGCAGCAATAACATAACCGGAAGCAAGTTAAGGAGACCTAGCAGCCCTCGTTGAAGCAGCCTTTTCAAAAACTACTTGATTATCTAGATTATCAACATCTGAAGTAGATGTAGTTGAGTCACCTATGACACCTACGAGTAAAAATAGCAAACCACAAAGTGTCAATACTGAAGCAAGAATCAATATAAACATAATGATGAAACCAACAAGTCATGAAGGAATAAAAGGTAAAAATATAATGTTTGTTAGCAACAATTCAAAGAATAAACAAGAATCTTAAAAGGTACAGGTACGACAGAATAACATAAGAATGTCTATTTTCAAGAAATAATAAAACATAACTGATAAATTCAGAAAACAATATAAGAGAGAAGTAACTCCCATCAAGTTTCACAAAAAAAAAAAAAAAAAAAAAAACATATGTTCATCAACCAGTGTAAGCGAGTTTTTCTTATATAGGAAATAAAAATATAGAAAATATTCAACAACCAGAAAAAATAAAATGGATTACACATTGTATTAAATAAATTATAAATACCCAAAACTGCCTTCTACTAACGCAGTTATAATTTCTTCCTTTGACTCTGCCATTTCTCTTGCTCTTTCCCCTTCTCTAGACAGATAGTGGAAGGATCAGTCCTAGATTGTGCCACGGAATGCCCAATGTGGTACTCAAATGTCTCTGGAGGGATATGCTCCTCATCGCTGTTAGCCATAAGAAAGTCAACATCGGTGTGGGAGGGATGCCGCCGAATATACCACAAGATACTACTACTCATGGTTATCACAATTGCTGCAGATATTGCGATGTATCACGCATTTCTTCTTCCAAAAGTCGAAAGACCTCTTGATCATATCACGTAAGGAGGAATTTCTTTTCTTAAATCCCTCTTTTTCTGCCCCGTGTCACATTGCTACTTCTCTCGAAATCAGATAAATGATATACATATCAGCGAAGTGTCAAGATAACCTCGCCGCAACGTTGACAACAACATTCACTAAATAATATTTGTCTAGAATGCATTGTAGGTTTAATATGATGTTTAAAGTGATTAACCAAAGGATTCGAGGCAGCAACATACCATGTTGAGGCTGGGGGAAGTTGTACTAAAGATTCTGCGTAGAAGACTCTTCAAAAATTCTCATTGCCGTGCGCACTACTCCTCCCACGGGGTACGGTACAACACAAACACATGCTAAAACACACACAACTACGACATTTGCGTGTGACCCACAACGTCCGATAAATGCAATCTTTTCATCATTTGTAACTCTCACATCAACGTGGGTTCCTTCTATTGCTCCAATGCAATCCTACACAGTTACATTTGAGTTATTAATGTCCAATATTCATACTTAAAATTAGATACTAGATATTGTAAATGTTACTTTAAAGAAGGGCATATAACGCACGTCACGTCAATCTTTGCGAGTCGTGCGAACGTCAGACGGCTGGTTACGACTTATTTCTGCATGCTCGTCAAGCTTATCTGCACTACGTGCGCATCCGCCGATCGTTTCCCGATGAGCGTCGAATCGTTCCATTGAACCATGCGTTGACTTATTTTGTGATAATATGTAGAGTGTTATCACCAACACCTCACGTTGCGTCGTTCTCGATGACCCATGAAGGCTATGAAATCCACTAAGTTCGCTGGGGACGATTCGTAAGTACCTCCCGACTCATGCGAACATGTCGTCGACCGATGGATGTCCAAAGCAAAGCATTTCCCCTACCCATTCACAATTAAAATAAGACAACATGCTAAGCTGCAGAGCTTAACGTACGTGCTGTAGCATCAACGATGTGCGGAAATTGCCGCATTTCTCCTGTCGTCTTTCTTAACATTCGAATCCATGATGGTGTATATTGTACTAGTGTTAATAAAAAATTAAGGGAATAAATAAATCACTAAGAAAACATGACCCAAGCATTTATAAAAGATGAAAATGAAGGCTTAAGAATATTAAATAAACATATTATTACAAAATAGAATAACGAAGTAAATCAAGATCGAATAACAATGTATGAAATAAAATAATCTCACTAATAAAGAAATAAGAAAAAGTTTCACTAATTTTTCATACATAAAACGTAGACAAAGTACTCCATTTTTCTTTTCAGAATCGTTGCGAAGAAATCTCGATGAGCGAATTCAAATAAGCTTCACAAAGAAAAAGTATAAGCCAAAATCAATTTATCATCTTCATCGTAAGTTTCACGATCTCAATGAAATTTTATCGAACCGTCCACGAGCATCGTCGCACTCACAAGACGTGATATACATTTCAGATGTTAGCCCACCTCTTTTCAACTTTTCAACACGATGACGCTAAAGTTGTGTCTCGATCTGTGGATTTACTCTGCTTTGTCGAGACGGGTGAATCACAAGACAGTTGACGACTACATTTGCTATGTAGATTGCCAAATCCCCGTCTCACTCGAGCAAATGCATATTTGCTCGTTTCGACGATAAATTTCTGTTTGTCCTACTAACTTCTCCCTCTAACTCGGGTTTAATCGCCACAAATTTTGTACTTCTTCACAAGTGCACCATATGCAAAATCATATTAAACACTTCAATCAGTACTAAAAATTAAAATGAATAAAATCATACAAAATCAAAATTTCCGCTTTCACCGTGCTCATTCAACAACCGCGTTCCAAAGATCAATGATTTCCGTTTCACTCGATCCCAACCTAGTTCGTTGATCCTTGTTTCAATTCCTTCAAAAATTTCTAATCCTTCTCGAGTTAATCCCACTTGTTCTTCATTCGCATCTCCGTCATACACCACGCCCGTACTTTCGATTGAAATTTACACAATATGTTGCCACCCTTCCTTATTAAATAAAATGCGGCCTTCTTCAGCTTCAATCTCTTTAAGAGGTATGTCATTGAAAAATAATAATTTTTTTTTCTCATATCATTACGTACCAAGATTCGGTCTTATTACCTATCAGATTACAAAATAAACAAGTTATCAGAATATAAAAATAAAACAAGTGTAAAAAAAAATTTATCATGTGGATTGTGGAATGCAAACTACAATTAAGAAAAAAAAATGAAATGTTAACTTAATTAACCACTCTTTCGCTAAGGTTAAAAGTCTTAACCAGTTTATAAGCAATTTGAAATAATAAGAGGTGAGACTTGTATCCATCATGAAGCATTGAGAACCAGTTTAAACTTTTATTTAAGAAAATATAATTTAGTAGCTCATAAAGAGACCCGCAGCTTTCCAGGGTTTCAAAGTTGATTGAAATTCAATCTAGTATATGACTATCTTTCTGTTCCACAAAATTAGACGAAACTTGAAACCCTAAACCGAAAAAGTTTGCAATGCAAGGGATCCTTGATGTTCTCGCACATTGACTGCCTTAGCCCATAAAATGCAGAAGTTTGTTCAAATTGCTCATAATTGATATTGTGCTTCAGCGTTATGCACAAAAGAAAACCAAGCAATAGTATTTTCTTTGGAGAAACTACAGAGCTATTTTTTCTATTGAGATCAATATCTTAACTCCAGTTTGTAATATACGACAAACCTTTGTGTGCTTGCTTATTCCAGAGGAAAAGAAGCAGACCACTACTCAAAGAATGTGATGGATTAAGCTTGCGAGATCAAGAAAATCAAAAATACTTTGCTGCATTTAAATCGATCAGAAAACAAGAAGAAAATCACTACATGTTCACACAAACACTCAACTCCACATTGTATCAGGTGGCAGCTTTCGATGAGCCCTATGATGTAATTACAAACAAGCTACAAATCCAACAAGAACTTATGGATCATCTCCATGCCTGGATGACCCATGGAGAATTTGTCAATAAATGAGAATGCTAGCAAACATAGAATTCTCCTCACCAAATAAAAGGAAAGCATGCTTGCCTTAAAAGAGAAAGGCTATTTATATCATTCTGAATTTTAGTGAAAGAAAAAATAGAGAATTGTTGAATGAAGGACAAAAATATTCATAGCATTAGAACTACAAACAACTTTCACAAATGAGCACGAAAGTTGAGATGGGGAAGCGCAGCCACTGAGGAGGACAAAAGAAAAGCCTATGAAAATTTAAGGAACTCCAAGAATCACATTGTAAAGAAGCCAATGGAATCTATTCCAACATCCCTGGCATGGAACATTCACAAAGATGGGAAGGTATTAGACATCATGGACTCCACCCTCTCCTCCTACAGCACCGACAAAGCTTTTCTATGCATCCAAATCGGTCTCCTCTGCTGCCAAGCCATTGTATCTGATCGACCAGACATTTAACGTGCATCTCATGCTCTCCAGCGACTAGTTCAACCTGTCGAACCCAGGCATGCCGGGAATTAGGGAAGGAGTGGAGGCTGTGTTAGCACCTCTTCCGCTCAGTCAAACACCAACACAGACAAATATAGCAATATAAATACTGGCAATGAAATAACTAAGTTATCCACTTTGTCTAATGTAGGAGAATCCTCATCAAGTTCTACTTTGTACAGTGCTGTAGGGGACAATTCAAGGAATTCTTTTTATGTTTCTTTTACTTTTGCTGGAAGGTGATGGCTTTGTGAACATGATTTAGGAACTATTGATTGCTCAGAGACTTTTATGAAATATAAATGTGAATGTATATTGTAGTTGTTTTTTTTTTATTGATTTGGTTTTGTTTCAATCAGATGGGTTTTTTTTTTGCATAACACACAATACTTGTATATTTATATGAATCTTAGAATTTCATATTTACGTATGTATACCACTCAAAATTTTGACAGAATATAAAAAATATCACTTCAGCTGACTTCTTAGAAGTGAAATATAACTTTTCATGCATATACCAAGATTATGGTTCATGATAGATGTTTGGGACCAATAAATTTTATAGGATGTAACTGGTGCATATCTTCAGTAATCACTCCAAATAAAAATAATAGAAATTGAAACTTCAGCCCAAAACAAGAAATTTTTAATTGTGATGCACATTGATCTTAACTATGAGAAGTTTATTAATAATTATTGGAGGTGCAATCTCAAATTTATTGTGTAAAAAAAGATAACCCATTGCCTAGCAAGAATACAAGGTTGCACCCAATACACAATTCTTCCTGTAATGCAAAGATTACAAAAGAATTGATATCAGGAATAGTATAAAACAGAATAATTTATGAGATAGGATAAGCATTTCATTTCAAGAACGCCTCAACCATAATCTTTTTGACAGAAGCAACCATTGCTGATGAAGCATAAGCTTTAGTTCCAAAACGAGTACCGGACAACATGGGATAATAATGACCAAAGGTTGAAGATGCAATATTCTTACGAGTTGGGGGTGAGTTAATGGCAATTGCCTGACGAAACTAAATTCAGCAGCTGTTCAAACCATTTAGCATTTTAGTTTAATGCCAAAGAAGAGGAACGAAAGTGGGGCGGACAAGGAGAAGGATAAGAGCGTCTCTTGGGCGTAGGTAGTTCTGGACCGCCCACCTCATGGCATAGGCGCTCTCATCGCTCAGATCGACAGCGATCGCTATTCGGCGGTGCGAAGCAAAGGCTGGGGCTCTCGCTGCCGCCGCCGCGGATGAGAAGAATAAGCGAGGTGAAGAAGGCTGAATTGTCTGTGCCGCCGTCGCAGCAAATACCACAGGTGATGTCGATTCTGGCCGTTCAACGTCTGCTATCGGTAATTTATGGAAGTTGAAGAAAGAACGAGCCGAACTGCCTGAGAAGTGGAACGAATATGAGAGAAGAAGAACGAACGCGAGAGGAGGGGGGGGGGAGGAGTAGAGCTTGCTTTTGTGAAATCTTTGATGTGGTGGCCGCGAAGCTCCTCTGCCATTCTCCCAAACTGTAGATTTCGGCGGTAGGGTGCCGCAAAGCTCTCCAGCCGCGCCCCCAAACAGACCCGAAGTTATTGTTGGAGGACAGAGGGACCTGAGAGTGAAGGAAGTCCTATCGGATTTCGAGGGGAGAATAAATTTGAATGACTCCATTAAGTGGATACAGACTGTCAAGAGGATCTTTGCATACGAGGTGTCAACTGATAAGAGAGTGAAGTTTTTAACCACAAGGTTAAAGAAGAGTGTCACTTTGTGGTTGGAGAATTTGAAGAGAGAGAGGAGAGAGAGAGAGAGAGAGATGGCTAGATCAAGATCATTGTTTGGGAGAAGGGAGATGCGGAGGAAGTACCTTATCCTACACTATCGCCAGGACATATTGTTGAGGCTACATCACTTATATTAAGTGGAGCTATTAGTGGAGGAAATCACGAAAATATTTGAGTAGCTTAAGCTAAAATGTGAGCTAGCAGAGCCGAGGGACACACTATTGCCAGATACTTGGGAGTCCTGAATGCCTCCATCGATATGTTGTCCGGCTACAGCCTGATTGGTTTGTGGGTGATGTTCAGACCTTGGCACTGAAGGACGAGAGATAACATAAGCAGGCAGACTCTCACCTCCGTTGAGATAATCGTCCACAACTCGGCTGCATTAGCGGGAGCGCACTCTGGGCGGAGCCGAGAAGACCGGTCGAGTGGGATGGCGCGCAGAAAAGTAGCACACCCAACACACCCCTGCTTAGAAGCTTCAAAGCGTTATGGATTCGGGACACAACGTTCGCCTGCCTTGTATATAGAGTTATTTTATTCACCGAGTAGGGTGCCATGGAGGAAGTGAACGAGGAGGATGTAGTTGAAGAGCATGGTGAGGAGTACCAACTTCCATTCGTCGAGGCAGACGATCGTGGTTCACTTGGACCCTTCGGGACCGACTCACGAGAGAGCAAAGAATGGACTTTACCACAACATCTTTCACGCATTGCACTATAAAGGAAAATGTGTGAAACATTATCTTCGATGGAGGTATTTGTAAGAATGCGACGTCTACATAGATGGCGAACAAGTTGAGTCTCGCTACTTAGAGACATTCGTACGTATTCCCTGGCTTGGTTGAACAAGGAGAACATGGTTAACATTGATAAGAGATTTCTCGTGAAGTTTTCTATTGGAAACTAGCTGTAGGATCAAGTGTGGTGTGATGTTGTACCTATGAATGCCCATCACATTCTATTGGGATGATCATGACATGAAGCTTCGATCACAGGACTCAACATGATGGGTGCAAGAATACCTGTGCATTCAGAAAGGATGGAAAAAGCATTGTTCTTCTATCTTCTACGGAGAGTGAGATCAATTTGTGATGTTATAGGATTGTGATATAGAATAGCCGATATAAGTTATCGGGCGGCCTCTACGAAGAGAGTTTTAGGACATTTTGATAGATAGCCTACAGCCAGGGCCACTACTGTTAGGGGAGATTTAGTCTGTTTTCACTTCACAGAGGAATGAGCAATCTTGGTCTATTTTTAGAGTACTTTGCATTATACACTTGGCATGAAATTTCAATTCAATTCATCAAGGTAGCCACAGATAGTTGGACAAACAAATATGGTTACTTACAATTCCCGAACTCTTTTCAGGTGTTTTGGGGAATGCATTTGACAGTGAGATCCAAATGCTTCAAGACCAGTAAAAAACCCTCTAAACCCTGGACATTACAACATTCCTTCCACCCTCATTGTGGCCAACCTTGCTATATATTATTAGGAGGCAGAAGCTTCGACATATGAGGTCAAAGCTCTCCTAACCCCTAGAGACAAAAGCTAGCATCACATCTGTCCGGACATGCAGATGCCCCAAATACACAGGGACCGATTTGGTCCCGACCGAGGGGTTGACCCCAACCGTTAGCTATGCTAATATTTCTAATTCTAAAATTACAAAAACTCGGTTCAATTTAGCGTTTCTGCGGCTATTTTCAATAATTGTAATGATTTAGAAATTATATTGGAGAAGGCTTTCATACTGTGGGTACTAGCGCAGCATACGCATCGTTTCAAAGAATATGCATTTTCTTTAAAAACCCCAATATCGATTTCACGGGTGAAAATAACTTTTAATATTAATTTGTAAAATTTTATCTAAATCGTTGCATAAATATGACAGAGAACAAAGTCAATACGTTTGCACGATAAACTAATTTTAAGCACAAGAATAACCAGATTAAAAGTTTAATAAAGTCAGTAGTTAATGTTATAAAAAACGTACTAATATTATGAAATGATCTTTCTCCTTGCAAAAGAGACGTTAATCAAATATAAAGGATTAATTATTAAAAATACAAATGCTGTATCGCGACAAATAAGAAAGATTCCTATTTTTTACCCTCTCATGAAGTTAAGAAAGAATATCGACTAATTTAGAAATTATTCATCGCCCCGTGTAATAACGTGCCAGCAGAGCCCCGGCCTCTCACCTTCGACACACGACCGCGCCCTCTCTATAAAACCTAATGGGCACTCTGGCGATCCAAGCTTTAAAACTAAATTGATAAACGAATCTACCGTCACCCTAAACATCAATTCTACGCCAACCAAAACTTATCTCGCTATTTATTTCCGTACCCCCTCGATTTATCGTAACCCGTTTTTTCCAAAGTCAAGGTAGATCTTTACTACGTGAAATTATAAACCCCCACGGGCCACATGCTTTTTTCAACGGATTTTAATCTCACAAGTGACCAATTTGCAAAGAAAATACCACACAGTTTTTAAATTAAAAACAAGTTTTTAAATCATTCTAATTCCTCAAGATTAATTCCCAAATGTAAAGAGAAAGAAAATGAACTACTCGTAATCTGGCTTTACATAAAACAAAAACAATACGACTAGACAAATCCAATTCTTACAACTAAAACTTGAACACAAATATAAAATACTTTATGACTTCTCCCCAAGCAAATTTCTGGAGTTTCTTTTCAGCGATCTCTCAACTCTTAACACAACACTTACTCACATACAATTACACTAAAAAGAACACTAAAAATTTAACTATCATTACTAAAATCTCTCCAAAAGTCTTCTCTTTTTCATTAAAAAAAAATCCCGCTCATTTTATGCATCTCTCAAAACAACCAAGAGTCGCTTTCCGCACCTCTTCAAAATTTGACCAAATTCAATGTATCATCTAGAAAGGTCGTTACTGGCTCAATAACGCCAGGCTGGGGCACTATCGCGCCCATTTCGCCTGTCAGATGACACTTTGATGCTAAGGGTAGCGCTTTAGCGCCACATAGAATACTTTAAATTTACTCTATTTTATCCTCATTTTCTATAAATATCCATTCTATGTACCTGAAATCAAAAACATGCAAAATACTTGTGCAATATCATAAAAATCGCATAAAATCGCTCATGTACCCGCACTAAAAACAGGTAATTTTTAAATGTATTTGCGGCCAGCTTTTCTAGGCATCGAAGTGCAACCTAATGGGAGTAGAACCCAGTCCTAGTTCTCCTAGGACTATTTATTTGTTTTTGTTTGTCTAATGTTAGTTTTTTTTGTGTTTGTTTTGGGACAACCATCGGTGCTTTTGTTTTCCCTTCTAGTGTTGTATCGAAACGTCTGAACAGTGCTCTGGTTGCATCTCGATCTTGAGGTGGTGATTATCCTCCCTCTCTCCTTCCCCATCCTTCCCGCATCGCTCCTAGCCACCATTCTTCGCTGCAACCACCCAGAACAACCATCCCACTGCTGTTTTTCGACAGTTCCAGCCACCATCCTCTCCTTCCCTCTCTATCTTTGCAGCCGCCACTCCCAAACTGCTCGTATCCTCACTTGCATCATGCACAACCTCCTATTTCTCGTTGCAGCTGCCCTGGGACAGTAAGCCTTCGCTGTACCTGCTACTTTCACCCCAACAAGCTGCTGCTGCCGGTTTGGACTGCTAGCCATTTTTTTGTCCAGCCATTCCTCACCTCTCCTCGCTGCTGCTTCTTGCCTAAAACAGCCACCTGCTGTTTATTCCACTTCCTACTTGTTGCCTCCACCTTGCAACCCACCTAACCTCCACCCCTCAACCCTGGATCCACACCCATTTAGTGTCAAGTGTTGTGCTTCTTGTAATTTCATATTTCTGTTTATTTTGTTGGGATTTCCTATTTATAGTAATGATATTGGCTTTTCATTGTTGTTTGGTTTTACTCCAATGTCATTTTGAGTAATTTAAATTGTAATTGATTGATCCTTCCAACATTTTTATTTATATTGTGCACATTCATAAGCTATTTGTTGTGGTGGCACTTTTGATTGGATCACTTACGTGCGTTGCATTTTATGGGTGCAGGAAAGACCCTGGATATATCAGACGAAATGTTCGAGATTCACAGAACATTAGAGATGATGTAAGTTGTCAAACTAATTTTTTTTTTATGATCTGACATTTCTTCTATTTGATTTGATATGAATGTGTTAGTGCTCTAATTTTGCATCTTTCATCAAGAAATGCTCTAATTTGTACTGTAATTTCTTTTCCACTAATTTATTAGCCATGGAATATTTGTGAAAGCTCATCTCTCTTTTAGCGAAAGTTCTAGCTGTTAATTTACGTTGTTATGCTAGATGTTGTTCCCTCTAAATTCAAAGGCAGGACCTTTTATCTGCATGTTTAGTAGAGGCCTCAATGTGTATCATGCTTATAGTGGATTAATATGAACCTCTTTTCGGTGCTTAATATGTACCATGCTTAGAATGTTAGGTGCTTAATATGAATGTGTGCCATGCTTATAGTTTGATACCGTATATAGAAAGTTAGCTGACGAAATTAAATGGTATATTTTATTCTTTTATTGTATGATGAGCTATTACATTTTAATAGCTAGAAAATGTTACGACATTACTCAGTTCAATGTCTAATGACACATATACAGGTTTTTGTGTGTGAGAGGAGAGAGAGTGAGAGAGTGAGGGTAAGTCAGAAAAGGTTTCAATAAATATTATAATATTTTGAAACTATTTTAGATTTTGTTTATTTAATTGCTTGGATTATTTATTGCTTACTTTAAACTAGATAATAAGAATTTTAAGAGTTGTCTAGATCTTCTATTATTATTTCTATAAATAAGGGTTGAATATTTGTTATTTGAACTATGAAATTATGAATGGCTTGCTTTAAAAGTTTATTCTCTTTCAAATTTCTCTCATTTCAATTTTATGATTCTCTTTCTCTCTCCTCTTTTGTTGGATCTCTCTCATGAACTTTTTTTGATGTAGATATTACTTTAGACCTCTAGTACTTCACTACTTTATCATATCGCTATAGTGTAACTTCTAATATTTATATAAACATTTCTACAGCTTTCTCTCTTCATGGCTGCGTTATTCGCCAAAATTCAAGTTATGAAGTTAGGGGTCATTATCAAGTTGACATTACGGTCAATTTTCTTCGACATCAAATTGCATCGAAAGTTGAATTTCCTTATCATTTTATTTAAATTCTTTTTTGAATATATATGATTTTTTTCCATTATTACTGTGGCATAGATTAAGCCAAGAAAGTTGATGTGTGAGTTGTAAAATTATGCCTATAATCATAAAATTCTCATATAGCGTTGCAAAATTTTTCTTATTTAATTTGGAATCTATATCATGAAATTTTTTTTGTTGCGCTTCATTAAAGTTCATTAAGCATCTAAAGAGACGATCTTATTATTAATATAATTTTTAAGTAGGTGAGTTACATGATTCATGTGTTTAAGCTTCGAACATCATTTTTATACCAAGCTTTTCCTATGAAGTTTGGTAGTCAAAATGTTTAAGGTACGGCATCAATTTCTTGAAGAATTATGCGATTATCGTGTAAATGGCTCATGATTACAATTTTTTATATTACAACCATGATTTTCATCCTGATTTTCAGCAGCCTCTTCATTCTTATAAATCTCCTCCAAGATGTTAATGTTGATATATGTGATTGCAATTAATATTCTATAATGATCTTCTTACTAAGAATATGGATATGAACGTTTTAAATCTTATGGTTGTGCATATCATTGTCTCAAAACTTGCAAGCCCATGTTTCTTTTTTTTCATTCACACAAATGCAACCACCTGACATATGCAAGGCCATGAACCCAGGACCTATTGGTTGAAAGAGAAAGCTCTCAAACAATTTCATTTTATAATGTTGATAGATCATATTAATGCCTTTTTATCAACCTCAAGAGTTTCAAAATATATGCTGATTACATAAATTTAAGAAATTATGCCACCTTAGACAGTTTCCTTTATCTCATATTCTTAGTGAGTTGGTTTATTAAGTTATTATTTTAATGACCAAGTTTTGCAGTTGAACTTGATGATGACGACAATTGTTAATCAAGTCTCTTGCTGAACATAAACCCTAAGCTTGAGCATGACTTCATTCTGCTAAATTGGAGATTGTGTTCAAGTGTGAGATTTACTTATCTTTTATTGATTTTATTGCCATGAAAAAACCCTATGATTCAAAAGCTTCTTCTGCAGTTTTTAGATATCTTGCTGATCCACATAAAATTGTTGGAGGCATTTATATACAACCACAACACATATCAAAAACCTAAATATTCATATTTATATGTGTGCCACTCAAATCTTTAACATCATGCAAAAAAGCACCTTTCAATTTCTTTAAAAGTCAAATATATCTTTTCATGCTTGTTTTGACTCCAAGGTGTTATAAATATAAACATCAATCTTTAAGTATTATATATGTAAATACATAAGAATTTTGTGGTATATATGTAAATTGTTTAAAATTTTTCTCAAGAAAATCGTTTGAGCTCATTTTAGAATTACTGCCAGCTTTATGTGTTGATCTTCAATGATACCGATCCAATAAAAGGCATATGATCCGTAGACATTCTACAAGTAAAGAATGTTCTTCCTATGCACGGATGACAAGATGAAAATTTAAGAGCTTTTATGCTCCAGTTTCCTTGCTTCCTCCATAGAAACCATACTGGAGAATGGCGCTTCCATGCTACTTACGAGAAGAGCTTTATTGCTCTATGGGGAATTGATGCAGCAACGCAAGAAGAATATTTTTGAATATTCTTTTTTGATTTATTTTATATATCTTTTGTTTTAATTTGTTTAAATGTTTGGATCATGTACCTTTATTTTAAATTAAATGATAGGATTTCCAGCTTTTATTAAGATTGGATTAGGTTTGAATTTAATTTAATTTGGTCTTTTCTTATCACTCCATCTTGTTTCTTGATGCTATCTTATAACTCTATTTCTTTAAATCGAGTTTTATGATCTTGTACAAATTTTTTGTTTTTCAATGATGAATGCAATTAAAAGTTTACTCTCACTTTTCTACCACTTCCTTAATTGAGATGATTTCTGTCTTCTGGGCAGAAACTTTCTCATGATATTATTACAAAATTTCAAGGCTAACAACTGTAGTACTTATGCTACTGTAACATGTTGTATTATTTATGTTCAATACTTATTATATTAACCAACCTAAGTCCCTTGGTTCATCCCTCATTGCTCCCCTTTCTTCAATTCCATTGCATCCAAGGGAGAAGTCAACGCAATTTAAAGAAAAAGAAGAAAAAGAAGACAAAAAAATCGTCATCAATGATCTATCTTAAAACTGGCATCAAGATCAATATTTATAATCTTTGAGGACAAGGTTTAAACATTCAATTATTTTAAATTTTGTTAAGAACATTTGATGATCAATCGATATTATAAATTTTTTGAATTAAGTATTTCGATTGCATAAGAAGGTACTTATGGTTTTTAGGGCTTCAGATTAAATGCATGGGGTACTAGGAGGGTTTATTGGAGGAATAACCACATAAAATTGACAGTTTTAACAGACCTTTTATGTGCGATCAATCATGCTTATCTTATCATATATGAAACAAATTGTTAAATTATTGTGACATTTAATGAAATCCTGATTGTAAATTAATTTTCATGCTGTATACTAAAATTAATACACGTGTGTGTGTAAGTCCACCTTGGGTTTCATCATTAATGTTTGCAAGCCTCCGCGGAAGTCATTAGATCTCACGCTGTATCTCTCCCTGTGCAGGCTCAGATATGTATCTTTGGTGGCATGGTTAGGATTTAGAGTTGGAGAGGTGAAGTGGGTGTGTAAATTTGATTTAGGGTTGCTGATTTTGAAAGTCAGCTAGGAAAAATTAGGGTTAAGTTAAAGTTTGGCTATGTGTTTGGGATATGAAAGAAAATTTTGGGTTGAAATGGCTTGGTTAGAAGCAGATACTAGGGCAGAGTTCCGGGTGGGGCGTGTTTTGGGGGGGGGGGGGGCGGGGGGTTGGCGCGGGGGCTCAACCAAAATTAGAGCCGGCACGTTCAGCATCCCTACTGAACTGGCAGCATGGTTTAGCCCCTTGCAGCCCCGCATTAGAGAGAGAGAGAGAGAGAGAGAGAACCATTCTCCTGTGTTTTACATAGTCTATCAATTTAAAATGACAACATTATTTTGATCAATAACATCAAGTTTTTTAAATTTTCATAATAATTTGACAACGCATTTAGCATTAGAAAAGAATAATAATAAAAAATGAGGATAATCGAATTATATGTAAAAGCCTTCTTAAAAGTCAAGTTTTAAATGTATTTCAGCAATCGAAACTATCTATGAAATATTAGGGCCGACAGGTTCAGCCTCCCTACTGAGCTGGCAGCATGGTATAGTCCCCTGCAGCCCCGCATTAGAGAGAGAGAGAGAGAGAGAGAGAGAGAGAGAGAGAGAGAGAGAGAGAGAACAATCCTCCTGTGTTTTACATAGTCTACCAATTTAAAATGACAACATTATTTTGATCAATAACATTAAGTTTTTTAAATTTTCATAATAATTTGACAAGTCATTTAGCATTAGAAAAGAATAATAATAAAAAAAGAGGATAATCTAACTATATGTTAAAGCCTTCTTAAAAGTCAAGTTCTAAATGTATTTCAGCAATCAAAACTATCTATGAAATATAGGCTAAATATCGTCACAAACTCATATATTTAATCAAATATTTGATTATGACTCTACACATGAATTCACAATTACCTATGCATGTAGTTGGAGAAATCGGTCAAAGACATTTTGATTCATTAACAAATAATCTTAAAAGTTATTGAAATCATGCATGCCATAAAAGTCAAATATAGCTTCATATAAATGTATTTATGTTAATCTAAAGTTTAATCAACTAGACAGAATATTTCAACCCTAATTAGACCAAAATTAGGGCCGGCTCCCTACTTAACTGGCAGCATTGTATAGCCCCCTACAGCCCCGCATTAGAGAGAGAGATATATATATAGAGAGAGAGAGAGAGAGAGAGAGAGAGAGAGAGAGAGAGAGAGAGAGAGAGAGAGAGAGAGAGAGAACCATCCTCCTGTGTTTTGCATAGTCTACCAATTTAAAATGACAACATTATTTTGATCAATAACATTATGTTTTTTTAATTTTCATAATAATTTGACAAGTCATTTAGCATTAGAAAAGAATAATAATAAAAAAAGAGGATAATTGAACTATATGTAAAAGCGTTCTTAAAAGTCAAGTTTTTTCAGCAATCGAAACTATCTATGAAATATAGGCTAAATATCGTCGCAAACTCATATATTTAATCAAGTATTTAATTATGTCTCTACACATGAATTCACAATTACCTGTGCATGTAGTTGGAGATATCTGTCAAAGACAAATAATCTTAAAATTTATTGAAATCATGCATGCCATAGAAGTCAAATATAGCTTCATATAAATGTATTACATTAATCTAAAGTTTAATCACCTTGACAAAATGTTCAGGCCTATAGCATTTTTCCCCCTGCTTTGGGAAATCCAATGCGGCATTAGCTCTAAAGAAATTTTTATCTTGTTAAACTCTTTGGTGGTCAAGTTTGGGAGATCATATTGTATCTCTCATCTTTTGAATACTTTTTTTTCTTCCGTGCTCAAGAAAAATGACACATTTATTGGTTTTCATTTGTTTTATAGGAACCTCTCCTAAAGACAGAACTCGAAAGTCCTGTGTTACTGGCAGGAAATTGGTCTCAACTATGTGCAACTTGCAAGGTAGATAATTTTGTGAAGGTTTTTTATGTTTAGCCAGTTCAGTTGATATTATCTAAACTTTTGATTTAACTGATATTAGCATTTTGGCAGATAGTTAGGCCTCTGCGGGCAAAGCACTGTTCCACATGTGACAGATGTGTCGAGCAGTTTGATCATCACTGCCCATGGGTATCAAATTGTATTGGCAAGGTTCTCTAATTGATTCTTTTACTATTTTCTTTTTTTATGTTGCGCTTTACATTTCAATGTAATGATTTTATTACACTATCAAGAATAATTTTATGCTCCTATAATTTACTTCAAACTTTAATTTACTTTCGATGCAGAGAAATAAATGGGATTTCTTCATGTTTCTTCTTCTTGAGGTCACTGCTATGGTTATCACTGGTTCTGTTACATTTATAAGTATTGTTCATCCATCATTTCTCTTTAATTTAATTTTATTGTTTTACATGGAATATTAATCTAAATCATTGTAACTTTGAAAATTTAATGCAGGAATTGCAACAGATCCAACAGCCCCGTCTTCTTTTGGCGCATGGCTGAGTTATTCTGCTATCCATCATCCAGGCGCATTGTCATTTCTTGTAGTGGTCTTCCTTCTTTTCTTTGGAGTCGCAGTATTAACCATCGTACAGGCACAACAGGTATGCAGAAGATATTAATAGTGTTATCTTACCTTAAATTTATTTCCATCATTATAAATTATGGCATGCAACCAAGAAAAAAAATAAATAAATTCCCTTGTCATCGTCGCTGCCATCATCGTCATCATCATCATCATCATCATCATCATCCTTGTTCAATTGGGTTAACTTTAAGATTATTTTTTTCCTTGCATCTTAGATTGCAATATAGGCCTTAATTCTTACTTCAATCTGTAACGGAAGAACCATAAAACTTTCTATTTGATTTACCTTATTTCACACAGATTTCCAGAAATATCACTACAAACGAAATGGCCAATGGAATGCGATATAGCTATCTTAGGGGACCAGGGGGCAAGTTCCGAAACCCGTATGATCATGGGGTTCACAAAAACTGTTCGGATTTCTTAATAAAGGGCTATAATGAGGACATAGAAGTGGCCGATCACAATTTGAACTCTGAAGAGACAAACTTGATTCAGATGACGAACATGGTTTCACAGAATGGCGAGAACCAAGCCAACCATGCAAATGGTAACGGCCATCTTAGCATCAACTTCGACTCCAAAGGCTCTCCACGGACTCATGGGCATGTACATACATCAAAGTGTAGCCATGGTAAAAACAGCTCCAATGGCAGCAGCAGCAACAGCAGCAACAACAACAGCAGAGGCAGTAGGATTCCATTTGGATTGGGTCTAGGCCTTGGCCGGAACAATGCTCGTCACAGTTCTTCTTCAGTTCTTGCCACATAGCTTTTACAGTAGTGAATTATAATACATGATCATTTGTGGCAGCAATGATGCCTGTTATGTACCATAGCAATATGCTTGTTCTTTTGTTCCATTAATTTCCTTCGGAGTATGAATTTTGTGCGGCAAAGAAACCTTAGTTTCCATCCAGATTTTGGACAGGCGTCGAAAATGCTTCTGTTTAAAGAATGATTGTAAAATTGTTTATCAGACATCTTAGGTGTAAGGATTTCTTTTTTATGTCAGTTGGGTGAAGAAAAGTTTTCTATACCTGAACATATATATATATATTTTTCTTCTTTTAAACTTATTCTTTGATATAGATTGTTTAATCTCATTTAGAGAATTTTAAATCATCCAAGAACGAAAAACTCTTTTGTGTCATTAGCATATTTGATGTATTGTAAAGTAAAAGTTACCTTCTCATATTAAATATAGTTAAATTCATCCATAGTAAAGCATGAAAGCATTTATTATCATCAGTAATGCGGAATTTTGGTAAGTCCTGAACCTACCAAATTGTAGTGGTAATATACAGAGGTAAGTGTTTTTCGTCTCATTTAAGCCATGTAACATCAGTTTGTCTAAAGGCAATTTTTTAATTTTGAAACACATTTTAGTAGTCATCATGTTTGAGAAGGTTAGCTCTATTAAGATGTTTCCTAAAGTATTTTCATAAAGGCAAAAATATGCGAGGGTGTATTTTATTGAGATTAGTATCTAATATAACATCATATTTATAAATAGATAAAATATAAATTTTATTTTTTAATGTACTTATAAGGCTCTATTAGCCCATCATAAATGTAATGAAAAATACTCTTTTTCAAAATCAATTCAATTTAGTATCAGAGCCCTAATCCTACCAGCCAGTCGGCGTCCCTCGTGGGTCTCGTTCGTCGTCGTCGTCGTCGTCGTCGGTGCAGAGAGAAGATTGATTCCTTTCTTCCGCGAATCGTGACAGACGCGATCGGTGAGGAGGGATCGATCTTCCGTCTGTCTTAGATAGAGACAGACGACATTGCGAAGCGGGATCGCAGATCGCGGTAGGGCAGAAAGGGATCGTGACAAACGGACGTTGGGTACGGGATGCGACAGTCTCGTAGGAGCGGGGTCGGGGATCGCGGGACTTCTTATCGCGATAGAGCTTGCTGGGAATGCAGACGGGGTCGCGACACTTTCTCTGAAGGATCTAAGCGTTTCTGTCGCGAGGGGCTTCAGCAAAAGTTCGCTGCGAGAGGAAGGAGCAGAGCACGGCAACGCTCTTGATACGTAGTAAATTTCCGTGATCATCTTCTCAAGAAATTGTGGATCAGGAGTTAAGGAAGTCTGTGTGCTCTAGATCTATCTTGTTGATTGAGGATATTGAGATAGTGCGGGAGGTAAAGGATTGAAATTTTTATGGAATATAGATTATGATGTTCTGAAAGTCCTGGCCAGGCTCATATAGGGTGCTAGCTTCTTGAGGGGAGTTACTATGTCAACATGTGCTTGACGCAGGTGAAACTATATGTCCCTCATTCGGATTTGTAGCTCGATAAAACGACATATCTGAGTTGGTTGCATTGGATCAAAGTGGCTATAGTAGGGAAGATATTACAGAGATACTTGATAGAGGTCATGCCAAAGAGTGGCATTGTTGAGGGGGATGAGTGGAGGATGACAAATGCATTGATTTACACATAACTACTCAATTCGATGGTTTCATCGATTGCGACATTAGTAGATGCATTTGAATGGTGAATGACATCCGGGCAAAGCTGAATAAAAATTATGCTACAACTAAAAAATATATGAAGGTGTTTCAGATTTGCGTGAGATAGAGGCAGTGGTTTAGGATGATAGAGCGATTCAAGAGTATTCTATAGAAATATAGCTGCTGTGGCAAGATCTTGATCATTTCTTAACTATGTCGAGCTATGGTGATCCGGGTGCAAGAAGAAAGAGATCTTCGCATAGCAGTTTCTGACTCATCTAAACCCGGCCTTTGATCAAAGGAAATCAAATTTTCTTGCTTAGGCGACCATTCCTACACTAGATTAGGCTATTGCAGCGATGATATCAGAGGAGAATCGCATGAAGCTACACTCTGAACCTAGTGATTTTTATGGAGCACAATTAGCAACGACTACTGCGAGTCGAGGTACTCTAGGTATCCAGGGGAGACTCGCAAAGCTGCAAATGTGGTGTAACTGAACATCTTAGCAGGGCCTGTCCTAAGCCACATAAGGAAAAAGAGAGATGGATGTGGACAAGGTTGTGGTCGTGGTCGTGGTTGTGATTGTGGTTATCGAAAAAGTGAAATAGGGGGATACCGGGTAAACTTGATGGTAGCAGAGGATGATGGGGAGACATGTGTGATCTTTGCTATTGAGGGTCATGATTGTGTGGAGCCATTGAAGAGGAAGTAAAAGCAGCTGGAGATGGAGCTGAGGATGTTTCAAATCCATCGACATCAAGGGATAACATTTCCACTTATGCTTGCTTTAACGAAGGACTGGCAATACACTTGTTCTTGCCCCTATATTCACCATAGAATCATTAGGATGGATCATAGATTCTAGTGCTTATTGTCACGTGACAGGTACTACTGTAGAGTTCTCTTCATATACTCATCTAGCAGTATCGAAGAGTTAACAGACTGCTGATGATACAACACAACCTGTAGTTGGTAAGAGTACAGTGAAACGTACAAATCATATGAATTTGTTCAATATTTTGCTTGCTCATTTTCTAGTAAATCTCTTTTCCATTAGTGTCATCATTCTTCCGCAATAATGCATTGTTTCTATTTGATATTCTTCAAGTAATCTACCAAGAAAAGGGACGAGTGATTGATACAACTAAAATATATAGTACTTTTATGTATATTTTTATACCTGTTTTTGATGATATTGCACTTTAATGAAATGTATTTTGTGCTTTTCTTGCAGGTATAATGAAAATGATTAATTATGATGAAAGGAGGAAAAAAGATCAAATTTGGAGCAAAATTATGAAGTTTGAGAAATTTAGCCTCTGGCGCCTAAACGCTAAGGTGCCGACGCTTAAGCGCCACAGTTAAAAATCGAATTTTAATCAAATTTGACGTCATTTTTAAGGGGTGTTTGGAGCAACTTTTGGTGGTGACTTCCTTAACTTCCTTTGGGTGGCAAATGTGATTGAAGGGATGCATCTTTTGGTGGATACATTGAATCTGGAAATGATTTGAAGAGACACCAAGACACCTTTTGGAAAATTATAAAAATGAAGCCTCATAATTTGCAAAAGGAGAGTTTGAGTTTGAAAAGAGGGTTGAAGTTCTTATGTTTTTAGAGAGTTTCTTAGAGAGAATCTTTTGAAGTTTGGAGACTGTAGTTCTATAGTTGTTAGTAGAGAGTATGGAGTAAGAAAAGAAAAATGGTTAGTGTGAAGCCTTCTTCTCACCAATTTTCTTTCATCATCGTATCTAGTTTTGATTGAAGTCTATAGTTTTTATTTGAGTCATCAGAGTTGGACGCCAACCTCTGTAGAGTTGTATTGTGGAAAACAAAATTTCAGAGGAATTTTCAGAGTCTTGTGGAGAGGATTTTCAGATAAGTATTTATCTTTATTTTTGCACTTTATTTTAAAGTAAGATTTGTTGTGTTTTCATTATGGTTTATGCTTTCAAATCAAGTTGTGTTTGTGTTTTCTTCATGAAATCTGAGTAATTTACTTTATCTTTTTCTTTTTTAGATGAAGTAATTAAATTATGGAAGTATGTTGTGGAAAGTATAAGTGTTTAATGCTGGAAGAAATTGTGATGATTCAATTCCTTGTATTTAATTTACTTCTTGATGTGGCCAATTAAGATGTTAAAATTTGTTGCGAGATTATGTAAGATCCAATGCAATATTATCTCAATCAACAATTGGAAAGAATTACATGCAATTATATGGGTGAGAATTCTGAGCAGTTTACTTTATCTTTTTCTTTTTAGATGATGAAGTAATTAAATTATGGAAGTATGTTGTGGAAATTATAAGTGTTTAATGATGGAAGAAATTATGAAAATTCAATTCCTTGTACTTAATTTACTTCTTGTTGTGGCCAATTAAGATGTTAAAATTTGTTGTGAGATTATGTAAGATCCAATGCGGTATTGTCTCAATCAACAATGGGAAAGAATTACATGCAATTATATGAGTGAGAATTGTAGTCATATGATTGAATACAAATATATATGGAGATATGTTTTATTGGGGAGTAAAATTAGAGGACTTTAGAGTGACAGGCTAAAGCCCCTTAATTTGGTTTGTTATTTTAAATTTTGTTATGAGATGTTAGCCCCCAGGTGAAGGGAATAGAGAGAACTCTAGAGTGAGAGCTGATATCTTCCTTGGATAACCCGTCTACAAAATTTCAAAATTTGAAATTAACCAATTTTCTTTATAGAACCAAGTAAGGGTAAAGAATATAATTACTCATATTTGGCACAATACATATAAATACTTCCATAACATAAATATCCATAATTATTTCTGATTCATTGAAGAAGGAAAAAGATATTTGATTCTTATAGTTTTTATATCGTGTTTAGAGTATTGATAATTTTTATTTTCTGCTTAACTTTTTATTAAAAATATCAAAAACAATTTTTCAAAATTTGCACCTTAAAACATACAAGAATCAATTGAAAAAGTAAAAAGTTATTTTTCTTTTTTCTTTAAAGTTTTAGACATATCCTGGGGCTTAATCAGAAAGTCCTGTATTACTTGATAAACTATATGTATACTTGTGTAGTATCCCATATTATAAATCATAAATTTCCTATTTAAATCGTAAGCATAAATATTCGGGGGAAATTAATTAAATTTTCATTTTAAAAAAAATTAAGAAAAATTAATTTTTTTTAATTTTCTTTGTTTTTGTTAGTGTGTTTTGTTTTATTTTATTTATCGTTGTATGCGTAGTTCAAAGTCTGAGGGACTTCTGCCTTACGATTCTGAATTAGAAAGAACAATCAGAAAATTCAAAAAAATTACAAAATTATGAAAAAGATAACAATATTCAAGAAATGACAAATCATCAAAATCAAAATGTTGGCATCCATCAAGAATTTAGACTTTTAAGAGAATATGCGAACTCTACAGTGGATAAACTTCATGGTAGTATTCAACACCCTACTATAGCTACTAATTCCTTTGAGCTTAAACTGCTATTATCCAAATGGTGTCTAATAATCAGTTTTGAGAGTACCAACTGAAGATCCTAATTTACATCTTGCCAAATTTCTAGAGTTGTGTGCTACTTTTAGATACGATGGTGTCTTGGATGATGTTATTAGACTTAGACTTTTTCCTTTCTCACTAAGGAATAAAGCTAAAATATGATTAAATTCGTTAGCACGTGGATCTATCAGAACTTGGGGTGATTTAACGCAAAATTTTCTTGCTAAATATTTCCCACCATCAAAGACTGGGAAGCTTAGAAATGATATCATATCTTTTTGTCAGTTTGAAGGTAAATCTATATATGAAGCATGATAACGATTTAAAGATCTCAGAAATTGTCTACATCATTCGATACCAGATTGGTTAATAATTCAAACCTTTTATAATAGATTAGTTGGGTCTCTTAGATTTATTATCGATGCTGCTACAGGAGGATCATTGATGTCTAATCAGTTTATTGATGCTTATGCTTTAATAGAAGAAATTGCTACTAATATTTTTCAATGGCCTTCTGAAAGGTTAAATCCCAAAAAAGTAGCCAATATTCATGAAAATGATACTTTTGCGATGTTAGCAAATCAAGTTGCTGCAATTTCAAGGAAGGTAGACCAATTTGGGATGAATTTTTCTCAGCCAATTGTCATAATTGAAAAAATTCATTAAGTCAAATGGTTGATTCTCATACTTCACTAGAAACTTTGAATGCTATAAGTAAGCCTAATAACCCTTATTCTAATTATTATAACCCAGGTTGGATGAACCATCCAAACTTTAACTGGAATACCAATAATCAGGGTTATATTAATCAACAATGGGGGAACAACCAAGTAAACCCATTGGGAAACTGGAACAACCAAATGAATAATAATTATAGATCAATCTATCCTCCAGGTTTTAACAATGCTTCACAATTTAAGGAGAAGAAGTTTTTTATTAAATAAGTGGTGTTACAAATGGGAAATCAATTGCAAAGTCAAGGAGCTACAGTTAGAAATATTGCAAAATAAATTGGGACAAAGTGCCAACACCAACGATTCTCAAAACAAAGATCTCTAACCTTGATACTGATATCAGCAGGGCCACCATAAAAATTAGCAAGAGGACCAATTCCCAGCCAATCATCAAACCAAAAAGAAATATAACCATTCCCAATATCCCAAAAAGTAAAATCATTAGTGGCAGGAGCAACTTTAAACATCGATTTCCAAATAAAGGAATCATTCTGTTTATAAGTAGCAACAAGAGGATGCTTATTATTACAATACTTAGAATGCATGAAAGTAGCCCATAAAGAATTATTGAGACGAAAGCGATACCAAATCTTCATATGACAAATCTTTATGGAATCAGATAAACTTCTAAAACCCAATCCTCCAAACTCAGTAGGTTTACAAATTTTATCCCACCTTTTCCAATGCAACTTAGAATGATTTAAACCTTCCCAAAGAAACTTGTTAAAAAAGCTTTCAAGTTTCTTAAAAGTAGACACTGTCATATTCATAACTTGTAAGGAGTAAAGAGGAAGTGAAGTAAGTACACTCTTAAGAAGAGTGACCCGCCCACCAAAAGAAAGAAAACAATTCTCCCAAGAAAGAATCCTCTTCTTCACTTTCTCAATAAGATTCACAAAAAGTAAATTCCTACTTTTGCCTTTACTTAGATTAAAACCTAAGTAATTAAGAGGAAGCATAGTACTAGAATACCCCGTGAATTTAGAAATCCAATGCCTTTTATCATTCGACATACTCTTAGCACAACAAAAAGAGCACTTAGAAGTATTAAAAGAAAAACCAGAAGTAGCTTGAAAAATCATAAGAAGCTCCCATACTTTCTTGATAGACTTCTTATTAGCATTAGTAAAAATGATTAAATCATCCGCGAATCAAAGATGATTTATCTTCAGAAAACCTTTATGAGCATAATTCAACGAAGGATAATCATGAAATAAAGCATTTAAGCATCTAGACAAATAATCAAAAGCAATGATAAAGATATAAGGAGACAAAGGATCTCCTTGTTTAAGCCCTTTATATGCTTCAAAAAATCCATTCTTGTTTCCACTAATAATAATGGAGTAATGATTCCCACTAAGAATTCTTTGAATGAGAAGGAAAAAATCATCATTGAAACCAAGAGCTTTAAAAATTCTAAGAATAAAATCCCAACGCAAAGTATCAAAAGCCTTTTGAATGTCCATCTTAAAAAGGACATTCCCCCCTCTGATTTTCAAATCCAAGTCCAAGAGAAGTTTTTGGACTATGAGAGCATTATAAAAAATATTATGACCTTTCATAAAAGTCTACTGATTCAAACTAATAATATTCTGAAGAATAGGCTGTAATCTTTTAACCACAATCATAGAAATCAATTTAGAAATCACAGTATTAAGACTGATAGAACGGAAAGCATCCCAACTAGAAGCAGTAGAACTCTTAGGAATCAACATGATATTAGAAGATTTAAAATTTAAAGGTAGATCAATGCCTTGAAAGAAATCCTGAATAGTACTAACAACATCATCATGAATAATATTCCAACCTTGCTTATAAAACTCCATTGTAAACCTATCCGACCCAGCAGATTTTCCGGACTCCATCTCCTCCATAACACCCTTAATTTCATCAGCACTTGAAACACAAGTTAAAAGATCATTATTAATAACAGAGCATCCAACATAAACAGAAGAGTCAATAGGCAATAAAGGCTCTCTATCATTATTAAAAATATTAGAAAAGTAACCAATTCCACTGGCCACAATATCAGCCTCAGTGATCGACAAAGAACCTTCCTCGATCATAATGCTAGAAATCGATTAACCTACATACATCTTTTAATACAAGCATGGAAAAATTTAGAGTTTCTATCCCCATTTAAAAAATTGGTTTTAGCAGCCTTTTGCGCAAAAAACTGCTCTTCCAAAGCAATTGCATTCTCTAGCTTGTGTTGTTCCTCTGTAACAAAAGTTCCACATCAATAAGATCATTAGCATAATCATTTTCAAGAATAGCCACACTAGATTCCAACTCCTGAATGTTTTTATAAAGATTGCCAAATGAATTCCAATTCCAATCTTTAAGAACTTTGGTAAGATTCTTATGTAAAAGCCAAAGTCTCAAACCAGAAGACCCACACACATCCACATGCCAATTATCAGCCAATAATTGATTAAATGAAGAATGTGAAAGCCACATATTAAAAAATCTAAAATGATACTTAAGGATAAAAGAATCAGCCCTAATTTTAAGAAGCAAAGGTGCATGATCAGAAGCCACAATAGGCAAATGAACAACTTTAAAGGAATGAAAATGATTAACCATAAAGCATTTGCAACAAAAAGATCCAATCATTCAAAAAATTTTCCACGATGCCAAGTATATGGGTTTCCATGGAAACCCAAATCAAATAAGCCCTTATTTGTAAGTATATCATTGAAATCCTCCATAACCTTCAAATTAGGACAACATCCACCTTTTTTCTCAGATATAGAAATCATCATATTAAAGTCCCCACCCAAAATCTAGGCTTCTTGGAAGCTCCAACCTAGCCAATTTATTGCAACCCGCATAAATAAGAGTAAAAAGAAAGAACCATAAGCATAATGAATCCTTAAATGAAGAAACTGATTATGATTGATAAGAATATCAACATTATAAGAAGCTTTCCATAAAAACCAAATCTTATTGTTGAGATTAGCAACAAGATTATAATTACCAACATACTTAGCATTATTAACCTCTGCCACCATAGGTTCCAGAATGCTTAAGAAGTTAAGCTTATAGAAACGAATGAGATGCTTAAGATGGTTAGTAGCACATAATTTAGCAATCCCCCACACGTTCCAAACTAAAGTATTAATTGTCATTGGAATTAATGAAAGTGGGAATAGAATCAAGAATCAATTGGAGAGAATTAACCATACTTTTCTCTTTATAACAAGAAATATTAGAATCATTGTTAACAAAGGAAAAATCACAAGTTCCTTTGAACTTCCTCTTTTTAGAGGATTTCTGTATTAACCATCCTTCTTCTGAATCAGATTGAATATTTGAACTTTGCTCTCTAAAAGGAGGATTAGTATGTAAAACAAGCTAACGATCATTGTTAAGTGTATCCTTGCTAATAGGAAAACTCCTATTAACCGGCTCACTACTAACATGACCAACACTAGAAACCATATCAGAATTTGTAGCAAATTTGAAGACATCATTATGCTTAGAAGTCGTACCAACTTGAACCACAATAGAACAGTCATATAAGAGATTATCTTTCCCAGAACTTCCTGCATTGATAATATTCTCACCTGGAAGAACATTATCATTCATAATAATGTCATTACCCGTCCCAAGAATCAAAGAATTATTAATCACTTGAATAGGATCATTAACTGGCAAAGAAAAATGAGCATTATTGACATCTAAATCAGGCACAACATTATCACCACTCAACTTATTCAATTTAATAGCATTGATATAAGAATTCTTCTCCATCTTCTTAATAGTAGGCTGTTTACTATACTTCAACTCAGGATGCGCATGATAACAATGATTAACCAGATGACCGAATATCTTACAATGAGAACAATAATGTGGAACAAATTCCACAACAATACGTTGATTATAACCTTCAAAGTCATCTTCTAACCAAAGAAAATCCGCAAAAGGCAACATGACATCATGTTCTATCAATATTCTACCTAAACCAGGATGAGTATCATTAATGGAGTACATATCAATTTTTAGGGGATTGCCAAAAATTTTCCCAACAGAAAACAAAAAATTCTTATTAAAGAATTGAAGTTTTAACCCAGGAAGACGAATCCAAATAGGCACAACAGGGGACTCTTCCGATGGATTAAACAGAGGAGTCCATTTAAGAAGTTTCAAATAAAACTTCTCAATGACAAGAATCTTTCTAGAAAGAAAACTTACGTAATTGGCCTCTAATTGCAACTTGATCATCAAGTTCCGATTATCAATCAACCCCACTTTCCAACTCCCCGTTAACTTTAAAGCAAGGAAAAACTTTCGAATAATCTCAATCTTAGGATGACCAAAAGAAAACTTGCCAATAAGAGTGAATCGTAATGGTTCCTATCAACTCGAGTGTGCCGGATATTCCTAAGATTAAAGGAAATTTAGGGGATTTTGGTGCCAAAAGTTTTGCTAAATCTTTCTCTTCTCATTCTAGTTTGAATATCAACTGAGTTTGGAATTCTTGGCTCAAGCCCTCTATCTCCTTCTTTATTTGGAGAGTTTTTCTTGCAATTATTCATACGGATGATGTTTTAAAGCTTAAGAGGCTCAAAATTCCTTCCTTGTGCCATCTCTGTAAGAAGAATGAAGAGTTTATTCTTCATATTTTTCTACATTGCCCTTTTGCTCTTAATATTTGGAATAGATGTTTGAATAAGTTGAGAGTTAGTTGTGATTTGAAGAATGTCGCCTCCATTTTTGCTTTGTTGAATGTCTGGCTGAAATGTGGCCTTTTCTTCTCTATTATTCATGCTGTCATTGTTTGGTTTCTTTGGGTCACTAGAAACAATGCTAAGTTTGATGGCATTACTCCTAATAAAGTCATTACTTTTAATTTGATTATAGGTTACCTGATGAAGGGAATCAATTTTTTTGCTGCTAATAAGAAGGTTTCTGCTTCTTTAATTAAGGTTCTTCTTGCTTTGAAGATGCCTTATAATGTTTCAGCAGAGAGATTATTTTTGTTAAATGGATCAAACCAATTATGCCTTTTTACAAAATTAACACTGATGGTTGTTGGAGTAGTAATGCTGCTAGTATTGGTAGAATCTGTAGAGATTCTTTTGGGAAGCCGCTATGCTAGTTTGCGGCTAATTCTGCACCTGTTTTGGCCTTATATGCTGAAGCTACGGCTGTTTTGTTTGGTATTCATCTTGCTGCTAGGCTGGGGTGGCCTTTTATTGAGTTTGAAACTGATTCATTTATCTTGTGGCAGGTTTTATGTTTGCAGGACTCTTGCCATTGGAGTTCGACCATTCTAATTAAGAAGATTATGGATCTTTTGAAGAGCTTTATCATTAAATGGTCTCATACGAAGCGTGCGGGTAATAAGGTGGCTGATTGGGTGGCTAATTTTGGTTTGCACATAAATAATGTTTTGATTTCTCAATGGATTCCTCCGGATCTTTTGAAGCTTGTGATTTTGGATGCTGTTTAGTGCTTTGATTATTTTTTTCCTGTTTGTTTTATTTCTTTTGTTGTTTGTGTTGTATCTTGTGGTTATTTTTTTCTTTTTTCGGAGAGAGGTCCTTAGATTATCTTTTTCTTGCGTTAGTTATGTGGGTCATGTTAGATAGGATCTCTTTCCACGTTTTGTAATTTGTTTTGATGGAACGCGTAAGGAGCTACAGTCTCCTTTAACAAAAAAAAGTAATAGATCCTAAGGTATGCTTCATAGTAATACTAAAGTAAATCGAAGAGATAAGAATAAAGAGTATGCAAAAGCAATTCAAATAAGAAGTGGAAGAGAGTTGGAAGGTAGAATTCAAAAAGAAATTGAAATAGAGAAAGAAGAGATTGAAGAACCAAAAGAGGGCGCTCTGAAAGGTTTGGAAAGACCTATTTCTCTACTTAAGGAAGATTTAGAAAAACCACCATCTCCATTTCCTCAAAGACTTTGACAACAAAAGTTGGATAAACAATTTCAAAGTTCTTGGAGATATTTAAGAAGCTTACAATCAACATTCAATTTGCTGAAGCTTTAGAACAGATGCCAAGCTATGTGAAATTTATGAAGGATATTCTCAACAGAAAAAGGAAGTTTGAAGATAATGAGACAGTTACACTTAGTGAGGAGTGCAGTGAAATAATATAGAAGAAGCTTCCTGAAAAGCTTAAAGAACCTGGTATTTTCACAATTCCATGTGTAATCGGAGACAGATTTTATGGAAAAGCTTTATGTGATTTGGGTGCAAGCAATAACCTTATCCATCTATCAATATTTAAAAGACTGAGATTAGGAGAAGCAACTCCAACTATTGTAACTCTGCAATTAGCAGATCGTTCGATTACATATCCTAAAGGAGTTATAGAAGATGTATTGGTAAAAGTGGATCAATTTATCTTTCCCATTGATTTAATTGTGCTGGATATGGAGGAAGATAAAGAGATACCCATAATTTTGGGAAGAACTTTTCTAGCCACAGGCAGAGCAATGATAGATATGCAAAAAGGAGAATTAACAATGAGAGTTAATGATTAAACTGTTATATTCAATATTTCAAAATCAATGAAATATCCTTCAAGAGGTAAAGATGATGAATGTTTATAGGATGGATGTTATCAAATATTTGAGTGAATATCATTTCAAATCAACTTATGAAGAGAAATCTAAAAGAGAAGAATTGGAACATGAGCAAGAAGAGGAGTTACATTATTCTGAAGATTTTCATGAGGAAGATCTAAATTATGTTCATGAAAATTTTGAACTATTGGACATGACTTAAAATGATGAAACTTTTGGTCCATCAATTGATTAACCTTCTGAACTTGAGTTAAAGACGCTTCCTGATCATTTGAAGTATACTTTTTTAGGTGATTCCTCAACTTTGCCAGTGATAATTTCCTCTCAATTAACTAAAAAGAAGAAGAGAGTTTGTTTGAAGTTTTGAAGAAGTAAAAGAAAGCCTATGGATGGACGATAAGTGATATTAAAGGAATCATTCCTTCAATTTGTATGCATAGAATCCTTATGGAAGATAACTGCAAACCTAGGGCTAAACCTCAAAGGAGATTAAATCCTATCATGAAAGATGTTGTTAAGAAAGAAATTTTAAAGTTGTTGGATGCTGAGATTATCTTCCCTATTTTAGATAGTGCATGGGTTAGTCCTATTCACTGTGTTCCTAAGAAAGGAGGAGTAACTGTGACTATTAATGAGAAGAATGAGATTATACCAACAAGATAAGTTACAGGGTGGCGAATATGCATTGATTATAGAAAAATAAATCTTGCTACAAGGAAAGATCATTTTCCACTCCCATTTCTAGATCAGATGTTGGATAGATTGGCTGGGCATAAATATTTTTATTTTCTGGATGGACATACTGGGTACCACCAAATTCAAATTGCTCCTGAGGATCAAGAGAAAACAAAGTTTACGAGTCCTTATGGTACGTTTGCTTTTAGAAGAATGCCTTTTGGTTTATGTAATGCCCCTGCTACATTTCAAAGATGTATGATGACTATTTTTTGTAATTTAATTGAAAAAGGGATTCAAGTTGTTATGGATTACTTTTCAGTGTTTGCAAGTTCATTTGAATCATGTTTAGAACATTTATCTAAAGTTCTAAATTGCTGTAAAGAAACTAATTTGGTCCTTAATTAGGAAAAATGTTAATTTATCGTAGTAGGAGGAATTGTATTAGGACATCGAATATCAGAAAAAGATTTGGTGGTAGATCCTGCAAAAATTCAACTTATCTTTAATTTTCCTTTTCTAATGAATGTAAGGGGAATTAGAAGTTTTCTAGGATATGCTGGAATCTACAGACGTTACATTAAAGACTTTTTAAAAATTTCAAAACCCTTATGTCGTTTATTGGAAATGGATGTACTTTTTGATTTTGATGATGAATTCCTAAAAGCTTTTGAAACATTAAAAGAAAAATTAATCACTGCACCAATTATAATTTCACCAAATTAGGAAAAACCTTTTGAATTAATCTGTGATGCTAGTGATTCTGCTATTGGTGCTGTTTTGGGTCAAAAATATGATAAAAATTTCAAAGTAATTTACTATGCTAGTAAAACTCTTAATGAAACTCAAATTAACTATACCACTACTGAGAAAGAGTTATTAGCTATAGTATTTTCTTTTAATAAATTTCAATCATATTTAATTGGAACTAAATGTGTGGTGCATACTAATCATTCTGCTTTTAAATATTTAATGAAGAAGAAAGATGCAAAACCGAGATTGATTAGATGAATTCTTCTTCTGTTAGAATTTAATTTTGAGATAGTAGATAGGAAGGGTGCTGATAATCAAATTGCTGATCATCTGTCCAGGCTTGAAACTGAAAAATCTCTTAGTAATACCGAAGAATTTAATGAACATTTTCCTGATGAAAAATTGTTCACTATTAATGAGTGGCGTATTCCATGGTATGCCGAAATTATAAACTTTATTGTTTGTGATATTTTATCATATGGTTTGACATACCGGGAGAGGAGGAAATTTTTATGTGATGCTAAAACTTACTTTTGGGATTACCCATTTTTATATAAACAAGAAAAGGATCTGATCATTCGAAAATGTGTGCCTTTAGAAGAAACTTATGAAATTATTCAAAAATGTCATAATTCTGATTATGGGGGACATTTTGGAGTTGATAGAACTGCTTATAGAATTTTACCATCTAGATTTTATTGGCCTACAATTTTTAAAGATGTTAATGCATATATTAAAAATTGTGATCGATGTCAGCATGTAGGCAATATTTCTAGAAGAAATGAGATGCCCGTCAATTATATGTTGGAAGTTAAAATATTTGATGTTTGGGGATTAGATTTCATGGGGCCATTTACACCATCTTTTGGAAAAAATTATATTTTGATAGCAGTAGACTATGTATCCAAATGGATTTAAGCTGTTGCTTTACCTCAATGTGATGCTCAAAGTGTTGCAAAGTTTTTAAGAAAGAATATATTTTGCAGATTTGGAATACCAGGAGTAATCATAACCGATGGGGGAAGTAGTTTTAGAAATGCGATTATGGAGAAGTTAGTAAAGAAATATCATATTAACCATCGCATTGCTACTGCTTATCATCCACAGACAAGTGGTTTGGTTGAATTATCCAATCATGAAATTAAAAGAATATTGGAAAAGACTGTTAATCCAAACAAAAAGGATTGGTCAATCAAACAGGATTATGCTTTGTGGGCCTATAGGACTGCTTACAGAACTCTATAGGGATGTCCCCATATAGGCTAATTTTTGGAAAAGTTTGTCATTTACCTATTGAACTTGAGCATAAAGCATATTGGGCAATTAAAGAGTTCAATTATAATTTGAAGGATGTTGCTGAGAAGAGATTATTGCAATTAAATGAGCTTGAAGAGATAAGGAATCAATCTTATGAAAATGCTAAGATTTATAAAGAGTAGATGAAGTTATGGCATGATCGAAAGATTCTTACTAAAAATCTTGAGCCATGACAAAAAGTTTTGCTGTATAATGCCAAATTGAGAATTTTTGCTGGAAAACTTAAGTCCAAATGGATGGGTCCATTTATTGTAATAAAAGTTCATTCTTATGGAGTTGTGGATATTCAAGATCCTAAGACTGGAAAAATATTCAAAGTTAATGGTCATAGAATTAAACCTTATTTTTTAGTTGATCAACTTAAACCTGATGAGAATCTGATGTTGGCTCACTCAGAATAAGTTCTGGGTATGTCAGGCTGAATACATTAAACCAAACGCTTTGTGGGAGACAACCCATAGTTATCGGTGTGCTTTGCTTTATGTTTACTTTGTGTGCTTTGTTTGTTTTGTTTTCATGATTAAGTGGTAGTATTTTGGAGAGATTGGTTATAGTGGTGTTTATTTGACATTAATTGATGACTTAAAAGAGTCATAATGAAAAATTTGGACATTTGACAGATCTGTGCTAAAATAAGCACTGGTGGCTAAGCGCCGCTTAATTGGCACTCAAGCGCCGCAGTTATAAAAAACATGATAAATGAATTTCTAGAACCCAAAATCATAGAGAAGTGGTTTTGGAAGTTATTTTGCAGTTTTAAAACGTCTAGGGTCGGTTTTAGTACTTCCCATGTCTATAAAAAGTCCCTGAATTAAGAGAAACACTTGCCCTAGTCCTTATTTTCATTCCTAGGTAGTAGGAAGAGTATTTTGAGTGCAAAAATGTCTTCTTGGGAGAGTGAAATTAAGAAGAAGGAGGAAGCCAACAAGAAGAAATCTATTAGTGAAAGTGCGCAAGAGTTATTCAACGGATTTCTACAAGTTAGTATTCAAGGTATTGCAGAAAAGATTGTGAAGATTGACGCCAACATGGTATCAATTGAAGCAAAGAAAAATGAAACTAACACAAATTTAGCGCATATGGGATGACAACATAAAATGCAATTCAGTCATACAAGTCATGTGGAAGAAGCGGAAAAGGTGATGTTTCTGAAAAATAAATTGTTAGAAAAAGAAGATGTGAGAGTTTTCAACTATCACCTGTTTTATCAGATTTATATTCCAGATGGTTCAAATGGAACTAATGGTGGTTCTGGATATATTCCACCTAATGGAGATTGGAATTAATTTGAGTGTAATCTAGTGTTGTAGTTTTTATGTGTTAAGTGTTTTGTATCTAGTGTTTTATGTTTGTTACATCTTAATGATGTAAATTTATCTTTGTTTTTATGTGCTTGAATCTTTGTGTATTGGAAAATTTCATCCAAAGTGTTTGGATAGAAATTTTTAGTTTGTAATAAGTGTGGTTGTTTTAATTAAATGTAAGTTTATGTTTGTGTGAAATTTGTTTGGAATTGATGGAAATTTAACTTTCTTTGGAGAATTATGGGGGAGAAATGATTATTTAAAGTGATTTAGGGTGATTAACCAAGGGGTTTAGTACACTTTTAAATTAATTGTGAAAATCAGGGTACTGGCGACTAAGTGCCAGAATTTCGGCGCTTAAGCATTAGATTTCGTGGCTAAGTGCCATATGCCTCGCACATAGACGCATGTTAGTGAAAATCAGTTTTCTGCAGTTAAAAACCTGAAAATTGACATTTTTGACACCTCACGTCACCCTCAACCTGTCAAAATCGCGAAAAAGGATTTAGGGCATCTTTAAGTTGGATCAATAAACAATCGATTTCTACGAGATTTATTAGATTTGAATTCTTGAGGTATGAGCACTACTCCCAAGTAAAATTTTTTGATTTTCACCATATATTTTGAGTAAATTATTGAAAAATCTTAAAATCACTATTCATGGTGAAATTTGAGGAAAAGTATGAGAAATTGCTTGGATTTAGTGGAAATTACCTTTGGAAGTTAAATTAGCAAGTTTAGTTTGATTTTGGAATTTATGGTGAATTTTTGCAAATTTTTTTTAGAGATGGCTCTAAAGTCAAAGTGTTCGAAAGAGAAGGCAAGATTTAATTCCATCAAATTTGTTAGTGCGAGAGCAGAGGATCGATACGTCGATTCATTATCATCATGAAAATTGATTCCTAAACGTGTGTTTAGTAAACCAGGAGAAGTTATTGAAGAGATGATTACTAGAAGGATTTGGGAGAATTACTGTTACTTCTCTCGTATCGCTGTTGTTTCTATGGTCAGAGAGTTTTATACGAACTTGCCTGCAGCAGAAGAGAATTTGGTGATGGTTAGAGGTGAACAAGTGCATTTTTCACCCTGGGGTAATCAATGTCTTCTACCACTTTCCTCCTGCATTATTTTGTCTTTATGCTAATTATCATCCTATTGAGGGAGAATTAGATGAGAAAATATCTTTTCTGACTAATGGAAGAGGTTTGTGGAAGATAATGAATGAAAGAAGAGTAAATTTTTAGGCCTCTAAGTTGAATGCCATTTCAAAGGCATGACATTATTTTATCTCATCTAAACTGTTACCTTCAAGTCATATTAGTGAAGTTACGAGGGAGAGAGCTGTTCTGAACCATTGTATTCAGCAAGGAAAGCCTATTAACATAGGGGCTATTATTTTTGACTATGTGATGAACTGTGCCAGATCTGCTACTACTACAGGTATGAGATTTCCTTAATTCATTCTATTTGTGAGTGGTCTGGTGTGAAGTTTGAAACATGGGAGGAAGTTCTTCAGCCATTGAGACCTATTACCACTGTAAATGTTGGCGCTTACACTGTGCATTCAAAGTTTTTATGGAGAGGAGGATTTGTTAGAGCTTCCATTGCTTCTGCTTCCTGCTTCACGTGCCACTACTTCTCGAACATCATCATCTAGTGATTCATAGAATGGATTATTAAAGAAGATTTTGAAGAAGGTGAGTCTTACCCGAGAACATGTTAGAGATATGAATGTTAAGATTGAAAATATTAAAATGTATATTGTCAAACATGATGAATATGAGGAAAATTATTAGCAGTATATGGATAGAGTGATTAGAGGTGATCACAGTGCTGAGATGCCCTCTCATTCATATTATATACCTTATGTGCCATCTAGAGACTAGAATGAAGAGAATGATGATGAGATGATGATTAAGATTGTTATGTTGAGTTTATTTTGTATTGTGATTTTTTATGAGTTGTTATGTTTTTATTTGATGTTTTTATATGTGATGTGATGTTTAATTGTTATGTGATCTATTTATGATATGAACTCTGATATTGTATAGAGCATAGTTGGACTATTTCGTTTTATGCACATTCAGATGTTTATGTGATAAATTAATGTTTTATGTTGTAGTTTGTGATATGTGTGTAGTAGTAAATGTTTTAATGTGTATTTAGTGTTTGAATTTTTTAATAGAGTGTAAATTAATTCCAAATCTATTTGGAAATGTAAAACACTATTAAAAACCACTATTTGAAAATTGCATGTTTAAAACTTTTCAAAATCTACTACCAGTTATTATCTAGTATTGTTTTGATTTTAGTTATGTTACGTTGGTGTGTATTTGATTTGAAAACCTCCACTACTGTAGAAGTCTTTTGAAGTTTTTATTTTATGAAAAACTGAATTTAGTTTCTTTTTACTCCTATTTTTTTTTAAACTGTTATACTTGCATATTTAGGATATTGAAATTCCTGCAAGCATGTTATTTTAGTTTTTAATTCTTACTCATGTATTATTTATTATGCTTAATTGTTTTTATCCTAACTAAAAATTAAAGTTTTAGGGGGGGGGGTGGAGATTTAAAAACAAAAACTATATTTTTTAAAAAACCTAAAATTTAATTTGTTCTCAAGAATACTTGGAATAAATTTGGTTTTTGATTTAAAATAATTATGTATATGAAGTTATATTAGGGAAACAGAATTTTGAATATAGAAATGAATAAAAGAATTAAGTTAAAATTTATAGTAATAATGAAAATTTTAAAGTTAAAATTTTCTTAATAAAGAAATGTTAAATATAGTTAAACTATCTTTAGTAAGAAATGTTGTATTTTTGGATGAATAGAAGGTTTTTTTTTTTGAGAAATAATTTTCAGCATTATTATTATGATTTTTAAGTGAAAGATACATATATGACCTTTATTTTAAATGAAAGGGTGGAATTCAAAATCATTAAATGCCTATCCAGATACAGTAATCCTTGCCTTATAAAAAAATAAAAAAAAGAAAGGAAGAAAAAGAAAAGAAAAGGGAAAAGAAAAAGAAAAAGAAAAAGAGAAAAAAGTGAAAAATAATATGTGAAAAGGAAGGAGAAGCTTGAGGATTTAAAGGCCTAATCAAAAATTGGTTCCATGTCTAAAGTTTAAAATATAAGTTTTGAGAAAATCTAAAACTTAAGGTTATAATATAGTAAGTAAAATTATTCTCAATTAACTTTTTTTAAGTGAGGAAAATAAAATGTTTGAACCCTATATTCTAAATAATCTACTAGTATTTCTGAATTATATAGAAACTTATATTTTCATTATCTTTTATTTAAGAACTTTCTAAACTTTAAGTTGGTCTTATTTACTAAAATGTTTTCTAAATTGGATTATTTCATTTCTAGAACAAAATTTTGAAACATTCCTAAGAAACTCATTTACATAATTTGCATGTAAAAATTTTTATGGTTAAGAGTTATTTGAGGACAAGTAACATTTTAAGTTTGGGGGATTTTGATATAACTATAATATATAGTATTTTTATGCACATTTTTATACCTATTTTTGATGATATTGCACTTAATAGAAGATATTTTGTGTTTTTCTTGCAGGTATGATAAAAATAATTAATTATGTTGAAAGGAGCAAAATATGATCAAATTTGGAGCAATATTATGAAGTTTGAGAAATTTGGCCTCAGGAGTCTAAGCGCCAAAGTGTCGGTGCTTAAGCGCCACAGATAAAAATTGAATTTTAATCAAATTTGGGCTCATTTTCAAAGGGTGTTTGAAGTAACTTTTGGTGGTGACTTCCTCAACTTCCTTTAGGCGGAAAATGTGATTGAAGGGATGCATCTTTTGGCGGATACATTGAATCTGGACATGATTTAAAGAGACACCAACGCACCTTTTGAAAAATTATAAATAAAGCCTCATAATTTGAAAAAGGGGAGTTATAGTTTGAAAAGGGGGTTGGAGTTCTTCTGTTTATAGAGAGTTTCTTGGAGAGAGTCTTTTGAAGTTTGGAGAGTGCAGTTCTGTAGTTGTTAGCAGAGAGTAAGAAAAGAAAAACTGTTGGTGTGAAGCCTTCTTCTCACCAATTTTCTTTCATCCTTGTATCTAGTTTTTATTGAAGTCTAAAGTTTTTATTTGAGTCATCAGAGTTGGGCGCCAACCTCTGTAGAGTTGTATTGTGGAAAGTAAAATTTCAGAGAAACTTTCAGCTTCTTGTGGAGAGGATTTTAAGATAAGTATTTATCTTTGTTTTCAAACTTTTTTTAAAGTAAGATTTTTTGTGTTTTCATTATGGTTTATGCTTTCAAATCAAGTTGTTTTTGTGTTTTCTTCATAAAATCTGAATTGTTCACTTTATCTCTTTCTTTTTTAGATGATGAAGTAATTAAATTATGGAAGTATGTTGTGGAAAGTATAAGTGTTTAATGCTGGAAGAAATTGTGATAATTCAATTCCTTGTACTTAATTTACTTCTTGATGTGGCCAATTAAGATCTTAAAATTTGTTGTGAAATTATGTAAGATCCAATGCAGTATTGTCTCAATCAACAATTGGAAAGAATCACATGCAATTATATGTGTGAGAATTGTAATCCATATGATTGAAGGCAAATATATAAGGAGATATGTTTTATTAGGGGAGTAAAATTAGAGGAATTTAGAGTGACAAACTAAAGGCCCCTAATTTGGTTTGTTATTTTAAATTTTGTTATGAGATGTTAGCCCCCAGATGGAGGGAATAGAGGGAACTCTAGAGTGAGAGTTGGTATCTTCCATGCCTAATCCATCTACAAAATTTTAAAATTTCAAATTAACCAATTTTCTTTATAGAACCAAGTAAGGGTAAAGAATATAATTGCTCCTATTTGGTACAATACATATAAATACTTCCACAATATAAATATCCATAGTTATTATTGATTCATTGAAGAAGGAAAAAGATATTTGATTTTTATAGCTTTTATATCGTGTTTAGAGTATTGATAATTTTTATTTCCTAAAATTTTTATTAAAAATATCAAAAACAACTTTTCAAAATTTGTACCTTAAAACATACTTACAATAATCAATTAAAAAAGTAAAAAGTTATTTTTCTTATTTCTTTAAAGTTTTCGATATCTCTGGGCTTAATCAGAAAGTCCTATAATACTTAATAAATGATACGTATACTTGCGTAGTATCTCATATTATAAATCATAAATTTTCTATCTAAATCTTAAGCATAAATATTCGGGGATTAGTGATACACCAAAAATATATAATATTTTTATGCACATTTTTATACTTATTTTTGATGATATTGCACTTTAATGGAAGATATTTTTGTGTTTTTCTTGAAGGTATGATTAAAATGGTTGATTGTGATGAATTGAGAAAAAAAGGATCAAATTTGGAGCAAATATTGGAAGGTGTGCAAAGTTGGTCTCGGAGCTTATGCGCCGGATGGCTGGCGCATAGGCGCCACAGTTAAAGTGATGAATTTTGATTAATTTTGGCGCAAATTGGAAAGGGTTTTTGAAGCAAATTGGAAAGGGTTATTGAAGCATACTTTGGTTTAAACTTCATTAACTTCCCATCAGCGCCAAAATTCATTTAAAATTTGAACGGATGGATGCATTCTTGGTGGATACATTGAATCTGGACATATTTTGAAGAGACATCAAAGCACCTTTTGGAGAATTATTAAAAATGAAGACTTGAAGATCAGAAAGTGGCGCCACACCCAAAAGAAGAGTTTAGGAGAAAATTTTGGTGGGAGAAGTTGGAGAAAAGCTTGAAGTTGATTCCAGGGAAAGAGGAAGAAGGAGAGCCTTCTTCTCACTAAATTTTCTTTACTCTTCTACTTTAATTTATCATAGTTTGTATTAAAATTTAAGAGAGTCAATCCTTAGAGTTGGGCACCAATCTCTGTGTAGTATTATAGTGGAAAGAAAATTTTCAGATAAGTGTTTATCTTTGTTTTTACATTTGGTTTTTAAGTAAAAACTTGTGTTTTCATAATGATTTTTACTTTCAAATCAAGTTGTGTTTATGTTGTCTCCATGAGTTCTGAGTAGTTTTCTTTATCTTTTTCCTTTTAAATGATGAATTAATTAAATTATGGAAGGATGTTGTGTGAAGTATATAAGTTTAATATTGGAAGAAGTTGTGATGATTTATTTCCTTACTCTTAATTTACTTCTTGATTTGGTCAATTAAGATGTTAAAATTTGTTGGGAGATAATGTAAGATCCAATGTGGCGTTTTCTCAATCAACAATTGGAAAGAATCACATGCAATTATATGGATGAGAATTGTAGTTCATATAATTGAATGAAAATAAATAGAGAGATTTCTTTTAATGGGGAGTAAAATTAGAGGACTTTAGAGTGACAGGCTAAAGCCCCCTAATTTAGTTTGAGATGAGAAATTTTGTTATGAGATGTTAGCCCCCAGGTGGAGCGAATCAAGGGAACTCTAGAGTGAGAGCTGGTATCTTCCCTGCCTAATCCATCTACAAAATTTCAATGCTTCAATTAACCAATGTTCTTTATAGAACCAAGTAAGGGTAAAGAATATATTTGCTCCTATTTGGCACAACACATTTAGATACTTCCACAATGAAATTCCATAATTATTACTGATTTATTAGAAGAGGAAAAAGATATTTTATTTTCATTACTTTCATATCGTTTAGTAGTCTTGTTAATTTTAATTGCTTGCTTTACTTTTTTTTAAATAGAAAATATAAAAAAACAAGTTTCAAATTATCTATTTTAAAACACACTTTACAAAATCAATTTAAAAAAGTAAAAAAGTTAATTTTCTTATTTCTTTATATTTATAGACATTTCCTTGTGGGTTTGATATCTCGGGGCTTAATCAAAATGTCCTATATTACTTGATAAATGATACATATACTTACGTAGAATCCCATATTATAAAATAATTAAAATATATCTCTTATTTGCTTTGGAATCAAGTTTTTGGCGCTGTTGCAAGGGGAAGAGATATTATAATTGAAAAGAAATACGAAGTGAAAAACGTGAGCAAAAATATTCGGGGATTAAGTTGTTGGCGCCGTTTCCCGGGAAATTGATTAAAATTTCAAATAAAGAAAATTATGAAAAATTTAATTTTTTTTATTTTTCCTTGCTTTTATTGTGTGTTTTATTTTATCTTATTTTATTTTTGTATGCGTAGTTCAGGTTCTGAAAGACTTGTGCCTTATGATTCTAAATTAGAGAGAACTATCAGAAAAATCAAAACAATTAAAAATACTGAAAAAGATAAAATCTTCAAGAAATGACAAATCTAGAAAATCAAAATGTTAACATCCATCAAGAATTCAGACTTTTATGAGATTATACTAACCCTACAGTGGATGAACTTCATGGTAGTATTCAACACCCTGCTGTAGTTTCTAATTTATTTGAACGTAAACCATCTTTTATCCAAATGGTATCTAATAATCAGTTTGGGGGAGCACCAACTGAAGATCCTAATTTACATCTTGCCAATTTTCTTGAATTATGTGCTACTCTTAAATATGATGGTGTTTTTGATGATGCTATTAAACTTAGACTTTTTTCTTTTTCACTGAGGGATAAGGCTAAGATATGGTTAAATTCATTAGCACCTGGATTGATCAGAACTTAGAGTGATTTAGAACAAAAATTCCTTGTTAAATATTTTCCATCATCAAAGACTGTGAAGCTTAGAAATGATATTACATCTTTTTGTTAGTTTGAAGATGAATCTATATATGAAGCGTGGGAACGATTTAAAGATCTCCTAAAAAGTGTCAACATCATTCGATACCAGATTGGTTAATAATTCAGACCTTTTATGGTGGATTTGTTGGATCTTTTAGATCAATTATCGATGTCACTGCTGGTGGTTCATTGATGCCTAAACAATTTGCTGATGCTTATGCTTTAATTGAAGAAATGACTACTAACAATTTTCAATGGGCTTCTGAAATGTTAAATCCTAAAAAGGTAGCCAATATTCATGATAATGATGCTTTTGCAATGCTAGCAAATCAAGTTGTTGCAATTTCAGGAAAGATAGACTAATTTGGAATAAATTTTTCTCAGCCAATTTCCATGATTGAATAAATTCATTAGGCTAAATGGTTGATTCTCAAACTTCACAGAAACTTTGAACACTATAAGTAAGCCTAATAACCCATATTCCAATTATTATAACTCAGGTTGGAAAAACCATCCAAATTTTAACTGGAATAACAATAATCATGGTGGTAGTAATCAACAATGGGGGAACAACCAAGTAAACTCATTGAGGAACTGGAACAACCAAGGGAATAATAATTATAGACCAACCTATCCTCCAGGATTTAACATTACTTCACAATTTTAAGAGAAGAATTTATCTGTTGAAGAAGTGGTGCTACAAATGGGAAATCAATTGTAAATTTGAGGAGCTACAATCAGAAATATTGAGAATCAATTGAGACAAATTGCCAATTCATTAAGTAATATATCCCAAGGAATGCTTCCTAGTAATACTGAAGTAAATCCAAGAGATAAGAATAAAGAGCAATTAAAAGCAATTCAACTGAGAAGTGGAAGAGAGTTGGAAGGTATAGTTCAAAAAGAGATTGAAGTAGAGAAAGAAGAGATTAAAAAACCAAAAGAAGACGCTCTGAAAGGTTTTGAAAGATCTATTTCTCCACCTAAGATTGATTTAGAAAAGCCACCACATCCATTTCCTCAGAGACTTCATCAACAAAAGCTGGATAAGCAATTTTCAAAGTTCTTGGAAATATTTAAGAAGCTTAGAATCAACATTCTTTTTGCTGAAGCCTTATAACAAATGCCAAGCAATGTGAAATTTACGAAGGATATTCTCAACAAAAAAAGGAAGTTTAAAGATAATGAATTTTTTGCACTTAGTGAAGAGTGCATTGCAATAATTCAGAAAAAGCTTCTTAAAAAGCTTAAAGATCCTGGTAGTTTCACAATTTCATGTGCGATAAGAGACAATTTTTATGGAAAAGCTTTATGTGATTTGGGTGCAAGCATTAACCTTATGCCATTATCAATATTCAAAAGACTGGGATTAGGAGAAATAACCCTACTACTATAACTCTGCAATTAGCGGATCGTTCGATCACATATCCTAAAGGAGTTATAGAGGATGTTTTGGTTAAAGTGGATCAATTTATCTTTCCTGTTGATTTCATTTTGTTAGATATGTAGGAAGATAAAGAGATACCCATAATTTTAGGGAGAACTTTCCTTGCCACATGTAGGTCAATGATAGATGTGCAAAAAGGGGAATTAACAATGAGAGTCAATGATAAAACTGTTACATTTAACATTTTAAAATCAATGAAATATCCTGCAAGAGGCAAAGATGATGAATGTTATAGAATGGATGTTATCAGATATTTAAGCGAATGTTATTTCAAATCAGCTAATGAAGAAAAATATGAAAGTGAAGAAATTGAACACGAGTAAGAAAAGAAATTACAACATTATGAAGATTTTCATGAGGAGGATTTAAATTATGTTCATGAAAATTTTGAAAGGTTGGATATGACTGAAAAAGATGAATCTTTTGGTCCATCGATTGAAAAGCCTACTGAACTTGATTTAAAGTTGCCTTTTTAGGTGATTCCTCAACTTCACTAGTTATAATTTCCTCTCAATTAACTGAAAAAGAAAAAGAGAGTTTGCTTGAAATTTTAAAGAAATATAACAAAGCCTTTGGATGGATAATAGCTGAGATTAAAGGAATCAGTTCTTCAATTTGTATGCATAGAATCTTAATGGAGGATAACTGATCCCTGAATATTTACCCTTACATTTTAGATATGAAATTATACTTTAATTATTTATAATATGGGATACTACATGAGTATACGTATCATTTATCAAGTAATATAGGAGTTTTTGATTAAGCCATGAGATATCGAATCCACAGGAAAATGTCTAAAATTTTAAAGAAATAAGAAAAATAACTTTCTACTTTTTAAAATGATTTTGTAAAGTAAGTTTTAAGATATAAAGTTTTTCAAATTTATTTTTGGTATTTTCTGAATAAGAAGTAAAACAACCAAATAAAGTAAACAC
>CM040422.1:13007022-13043013 GCA_022702705.1 Papilionanthe hookeriana x Papilionanthe teres
TGATAACTAACTACTCAGAACTCATTAAAATAACACAACAAAACATATTTATAAAACTTTGAACCAAAGTACAAATACTTATCTGAAGTGTTCCTTCAAGAGCTCCGCTGACTTCTACTGACTCCAACGCAATGATGAAAGACTCCAACAGCAATTACACACAATAAACACTCAAAATAAACTCACTAAATACAAAATAAAGTGGTACCCTAAGTATGAAAGAGACTAAATTAAACTAGAGTAGGCTAAAATAGGTATGTGTACTAAGAGGGGGGGTTTTGGTACGATTTTCTCTGTAGAATGTTCTCCTATTTATAGAGCTCTGAATTTGCCAAGGGGTTTCTTAAGGCACCTCTTCAAAATTCGTCCAAATTCAATGTATCTTCTAGAAGGTAACCGTCGCACGTAGGCGCCGGGATCTGACGCCTAGGCGCCGGACTCCGTGACCAGGTCATTCACACCTCTTCACTTTGGGTCGCACCTCTTCGCAATCCAGACCATTTCCTTGTGTCCAAATACATTGTATCACGTCCTATATATTAGGAGAAACTTCCAGTCTTCTTGAAGCTCCAATAACCGCTTAACACCATCAAAATAACTACCCAAAGTCATAAAAAAAACTTAACAACATCTGTATCGAACTGGCGCTTAGGCATCGGATTCTGGCGCCTAGGCGCCAGGCCAATATTTCCAAAAATTGCTCCATAAGCTCCATTTTTGCTCCATTTTGCTCTTTTTTCCTTCTTGGGCTTTTTTTAGTCATCTACATCCAAAAAAATGAAAATATTTTTCATTAAAGCATAATATCCTTAAGAATTAAATCATAAATAAGGCATAAAAATAGGTATTTTTTTAAGTGGATCAAATTCTCCCAAACTTAAACGTTACTTGTCCTCAAGTAACCCTTTTAATTACATAAAATAAATAACATTTTGAATGAAGTTAAAATGTTTAAGATTCCTTATAGTTTTTGATTTTATAAATACTTTAGCAAATCATTAACCAAATTTCACTAATTAAGTTTAATTTTAAGAATTAAAGAACACTTAACAACCAAATCATAAGACTTCCAATTTTTCATTTATTTCAAGAATAACTGTAGTTTATCATATCAAGGTCACATAGAATATTTACAAGAAAAAGATTTTCATGAAATATTTTTCTAGTAAAAATATATGTACATAGAAATTAAGTTAAAAATGTAATCAGTTTTTTTACTATAAGATAATTTAAGTGAAGCTAATTTTTGATTAGGCATTTCCTTAAGTTTCTCCTCACCCTTTTTTTCTTCTTTTCTTTTCTTTTTTTTTTAAGTGAGGATTACTATTTTTGGATAGTCTATTAATGATTTTGAACTTTACTATTCTTAACTTATTTTCATAAACTTATACATTTTTACTTAATAAATATGAAATTAATATTTTTCCAAACTTATTTCAATCTTTTATTTTTCAAGCAATATTCTTGATTCCTTAATATTTCAAAAATAGAATTCTCTTAACTATGAATAGAAACATTTTCATCTTATTATTCTTTAAGCTGAATAATTCTATTCTTAAAATCAACTAAAATTTTTGAAATTTTAGTTAAGTTTACTAAATTATTTAAAAATTAAAATTTAGGTATTCTTAAATAGATTTTTCATTCCTTATGTTATGTTAATATATTTTTAAAGAAAATATTAGTTCTTTAAGGACAAATAATATTTAAATTTGATAAATATTTTCCCTCCCCCAAACTTCAGCTTTAGTATAAATATGAATTTTGAAATTTTCTAAAGCATGAGAGAAAGAAATAAACAAGAATTAATCTAAGTATAATAATGATGTAGTAAGGAAAAACTATACTCTACTTCTACACTTGCTTCAATATGAATATAACAGAAATGATTAAGCATATATAGAAAAGTTTTGTAGAGTAGGAGTTAATTTCTAAAAAAAATTTTATTTTAGAACATGCAAATTTACTAACTATTCATGAACACTAAACAAGATAAGTTGAAACGAAATAAAATTTTATAGAAATTCATTCACATCTCAGTCTTAAACACACACCAGATAATCTAAAAACAGTTTTAACATAAAAAGTTCGCAAATAACATCAATAAATAACATCACAAAAAACAAGATAATACTCTAAAAACAGAATCAACAATCTCTAGAGATAAATCAAGCTACTAATCACTGTCTGTAGCTTCATCATCATCACCAAAAGAGAACTCCATATCCTTGGGATCAACATAGGGTGAAAATATGGGACAAGTTGGGAACTAAACATCGTGCTCACCCTTTAGAAATCTCACTAAAGACTCTGAATACTCAGCATCGTAATCACTCTTTCTTTGTGTATACTCAGAAAGATGACTGATCTTCTTGTCTATCGTATCTACTCTACAGTGAGTTAAGAATAACTCATGCTGTTGCTCTATAAGCTGATCGTGCATGGTTTCCCAAAAAGTAGATGGTGGCTCAGTAGAAGTAGATGGTCTAGAAGTAGAAGCTCTACCCGAAGTAGGTAATGAACTAGAAGGTGCAGTAGAACTCTTACCTCGCAATCGATCATAAATACTGACGCTTTCTCTTCCTATAGGCTTTATCGACTTAAGCTTTTCTTCAAAAAGCTCAGTATCTACTCCAGAACATTGACAAAGAGAATAGATCAGTGATGGAAAACCAAGTCCAATAGATGTGCTAGAACGAGTAGTAGTCTCCAAAAAGTCATAAATAAGGCTCCCTACATCAATAGACTTCTTCTCTTGAATACAGTAGTTTAGAATAGCTCTATCTCTGCTAACTTCACTCAGATGATTGGATGGAAGTAGACGAGCAGAAATAAAGTAGTGCCATGCCTTGGGAACAAAAATAAGCTTAGAAGATGAAAATTTTACCCTTTTTCCATTCCGAGTCTTCCAAGCTCCAGTACTATCAGTCAGGTAGGCAATGATCATGTCCAAATCTTCCACAGATGGAGATAAACGTGAGTAATAACACTCAATGTTTGGCGGCAAGCCATAGAAAATGTCGATAAGTTCAGGAGTGAATCCTATTCCAACTCCTCGAACGAAAATCTTGTATTCCTTCGCATCCACGAAATTAGCATAAAACTCTCTAACCACCGGGATAACGACAACAGCAGTGAAATAACAAAATCATTGTCAGTTGAGTGCAACGATTGTCTCCTCAATTCTTCCTCCAAGATTATAGAAACTTTGCTTTGAGATAAACTTCTGAGTCGTAGCAAAATCATTATATTGGAAGTGTGCAGCGGCAGTGACGAACTTGCTATGATCAAAGTTTTTTCGTTCCTTTCCTCGTTTAGATTTGGGTGTCATCTAAACGTGAAAGAAAAACGTGAAATAAATTCAACGGATCTAGAAAAATAAACTAATTTAAGCTTTTCAAACTTGAAATAGCTTAAACACTCATGAATTTGATCATAAAAAATCAAAATTTTTCTCAAAATTTCATTTTTTTCTTAATGAGAGCAAAATTCATGGTAAAAATAAAAATAATGAGTTTAGAATGTAGATCTAACCTCGAGATGAAAAAATCGGGTGATTTCATGCCCAAAAACTTGCAAATCCGGCTCAAAATGAAATTTCTAGGTGGTATTTTTGCCAAAATACTATAGAGAAGGAAGCTTAGGCGTCAAAAATCGCATGGGGGGTTTAAGAAGATGAGTTTTCGGGTTCAGGCCAAACCGGCGCCGAATTCTGGCGCTTTGGCGCCAGACTCGCCTTTCCAAAAAATTCGATTTAAATTAAATATTTTCCACCAAATCTTATCAAATTCTACTCCTAATTACTCTTATGAGAGTATTAATCCATTTTATAACTTCCAAATATTTTCACAATCAATTTAAAATAAAAGCATAGATCCACATAAATGTATCCAAATTCTTCAATTCAAAATCCTAATATCCATTTCAAATTCAACAATATTCAGTACAAGACTTGTATCAAGGTTCTTCGTTTGTCAAGGTTCATCGTTTTATAAAGAACACAATCAACAACATATTAAAAGCAAACATTCAAATCCAACAACACACATTAAACAATTTAAGCAAATACACATATTAGATATTTAACACACTAAAACAAGACTCAATCACACCTAAAACACACATAGAATCTATTTAACACCAATCTTCAATTTCCATCTCATTCGCAATGAAGTTCGCTAGGAACGAAGGAATAAAACACCAACGCCCTTGGAAATTCCAAAACCGTCTTTTCATCAATCCATTTGTTCTTCGAGTACATTTCTACTTGAGTGTCATGATAGGCAGCCATGTGATTAGATTGAATTTTGGTTTGCCATTCCAAGTGTTTGTATTGGTGGTACATCTCATGGAGACAATTACCAATACTTTGAAATTTCGCTTCAATCTTATCCATTCAACTAAACATTTTCTCCAAACTAACAACAATAAAACCATTAAAATAAGGCTAAGGATCTTTAGGAGATTTTTCTCTTACCTCATTTCCATGATTTCCTCTATCCATGGCCTCCAAATCCTTCATAACTCCTCCAAAATGAATTGCTTTAGTCGAAATTAGTGTGTCTATGGGATTGGGGACGAAATATAGGCTATAAATAAAGAGATTTCGTGTGAAAACTGAAGAAATTCGGTTTTTCCACGATCTGTAACCGCAGCGCTTAAGCACCGGAATCTGGCGCCTAGGTGCCGGATTCATCGATACGCCAGTTATTCTGGCGCTTAGGTGCCAACTTTTGGTGCCTAGGCGCCGGAACCTCGATCGACTTTGATTCGCCTATCGTCAAATTTTGCAAAGTTTCGGTCGTAAAAATAGGTCTAATAAACGAATATGATCAACACACAAACACAATTATAGAAAATTCAAATCACAAACAATCACAAACGAATGTTAACTTGATCTCCTTTTTACTCACATTTGTCATGGAGTGGTCCAAGTCCAATTTCTATATACTTCAAAAAAAATGTTTAGCTTAAGCCAATACAGACTTGTTAGCCTTCGTTTTCCAGAAGTTATATACAAATTTAGCCAAACCAAGGCATAACCTTACAGCGATAATTAAACTCAAACTAATAAATATGGGTTGCCTCCCACAAAGTGCTTGGTTTAACGTCATCAGCCCGACCTAATTAATTGAATTAATCGGGTAGACTCATTTCATAAGCCTCCTTGTAATTTAATTTCATTTTTCCCATATAAGGCTTCAGTCTTAATCTATTAACTTTAAATACTTTTCTAGTCTTAATCCACAGCTCCATAAGGGTATTCTTTCTTAATTATAAAAGGTCCCATCCATTTAGATTTTAATTTTCTAGGGAAAAGTTTTAAAGTAGCATTAAATAATAATACTTCTTGTCCAGGCTCGAATATTTTCCTTGAATCATTTTATCATGTAATTTCTTTATTCTATCCTTACAAATTTTTGCATTTTCATAAGATTCATTTCTTATCTCTTCCATTTCATTTAGTTGTAATAATCGTTTTTCTCATACAATATTCAAATTATAATTGAACTCCTTTATCGCCCAATAAGCTTTATGCTCCAGTTCAACAGGTAAGTGACAATGTTTACCATAAATTAATCGATAAGGTGACATTCCGATAGGTGTCTTATAAGCTGTTCTATAAGCCCATAATGCAGAATCAAGTCTAACAACTCAGTTAGTTCTTTTAGGATTAACAGACTTTTCCAATATTCTTTTAATTTCTCTGTTTGGTACTTCAGCCATTCCACTTGTTTGAGGATTATAAGCAGTTGCAATTCTATGCTTAATTCCGAATTTTTATAGCAATGATTGAATTCTTATATTTCTGAAATGACTTCCCCCATCTGTGATAATTATCCTAGGCATTCCAAATCTTGTAAAAATCATTTTCTTTAAAAATTTTGAAACACTTTTGGAATCACAGTTCGGTAAAGCTACAGCTTCGATCCACTTTGAAACACAATCAATTGCTAATAAAATATAAATCTTTCCAGATGTTGGTACGAAAGGTCCCATAAAGTCTAAACCCCATACATCGAAAATTTCAATTTCTAGTATAACATTTAGAGGCATTTCATCTTTTCTGGATACATTTCCCATTCTTTGACATCGATCACAAGTTTTCACATAATGTCCAACATCTTTAAATAAAGTAGGCCACTAAAATCCAAAATTTAAAATTTTAAATGCAGTTTTATCCACTCCAAAGTGTCCTTCAAATTCAGAATCGTGACATTTTTGAATAATAGCAAAAGTTTCTTCATAAGGTAAACAACTTCGAATCACAGAATCTCTTCCTATTTTAAATAAATGAGGATATTCCCAAATATATGATTTACAATCATTCTTGAATTTCTTAATATATTTACTATTCATCCCATATGGTAAAATATTGCTAACCAAGTAGTTAACTATATTTGCATAGCACGATATTTGTAATCCTTGAATGACATATCTCATTCGGGAATTTTTAATTTATAATTTCTTCATAAATCTTCTCATTATTGTTTTTGATTCTTGATAAATGATCAGCAATTTGGTTGTCAGTCCCTCTTACGTTTACTTATTTCAAAATCAAATTCTTGCAAAAGTAAAACCCATCTGATCAATCTAGGTTTAGCATCCTTTTTAGATATTAAATACTTAATAGCAGAATGATCAGTGTGTACGATACATTTTGTTCCAAGAAGATATGGTCTAAATTTATCAAAGGCATATACTATAGCTAACAGTTCTTTTTCTGTAGTTGTGTAATTTATTTGAGTTTCATTAAGAGTTTTGTTAACATAGTATATAACTTTAAAAATCTTCTCATATTTTTGTCCTAATACAGCTCCAATTGCATAATCATTTGCATCACATATTAATTCAAAAGGTTTATTCCAATCAGGTGCAACAATGACAGGTGCAGTGATTAACTTTTCTTTCAGAATATTGAACACATTCAAACAATCTTCATTAAATTCAAATTTAGTTTCTTTTTCTAATTAATGGAAAAGAGGTTTAGCAATTTTAGAAAAATCCTTTATATATCTCCTATAAAATCCAACATGACCCAGAAAACTTCTTACATCAGTAACGGTAGTAGGTGGTTGCAATTCAGCAATAATTTTCACTTTTGCTTGATCAACTTCCATCCCTATTTGTGAAACCTTATGTCCAAGTACAATGCCTTTTGTAACCATATATTGACAATTTTCTCAGTGTAGAGCTAAATTTGTTTCTTAACATCTCTTCAAAGTTTTCGTTATATTTTCCAAGCAAGATTCAAAAGAAGCTCCAAAAACTGAAAAAATTGTCCATGAATACTTCAATTCCTTTATCAATCAAATCACAGAATATTGACATCATACATCTTTGAAAAGTTGCATGGGCATTGCATAAACCGAAAAACATTCTTCTAAAGGCAAATGTTCCATAAGGACTAGTAAATATTGTCTTTTCTTGATCCTCATGAGCAACATGTAATTGATGATAACCAGAATATCCATCCAGAAAACAAAAATATGAATGTCCAACAAGTTTATCCAACATTTGATCCAAGAAAGGTAAAGGAAAATGATCTTTTCTAGTGGCGTTGTTTAATTTTCAATAATTAATGCAAATTCGTCATCCAGTAACTTGTCTTGTTGGGATTAATTCATTTTTTTCATTAACAATGAAAGTTACTCTTCCTTTCTTAGGAACACAATGAATAGGACTTACCCATTGGCTATCCGAAATAGGATAAATAATTCCAGCATCTAACCATTTCAAAATTTCTTTCTTAACAACCTCTTTCATAATTGGATTTAATCTTCTTTGGGGTTCAATAGTGGGTTTACAATTTTCTTTCATTAAAATCCTATACATACAAATTGAAGGGCTTATTCCTTTAATATCTGCAATAGTCCAACCAAAAGCTTTCTTATAATTCTTCAGAACTCTAATTAATTTTTCTTCTTGATCTTTGCTTAGTTCTGAAGATATAATTACAAGTAAAGTGAATGATTTTCTGAGAAATGCTTACTGTAAATGCACAAGTAACATTTTTAATTCCAGTTCAGGGGCTTTTTCAATTGAGGGTAATAATATCTCATTTGTAGTTGTGTCTAAAATTTCCTAATTTTCATGAATATAATGAGCTTCTTCAGATGAATTCTCTTCATTTAATAACTCATCATATAACATAGATTCTTTGTTTTTATTATCAAAAATGACCTTACATATTTATTGGTAATGCTTTTCAATTATATAATAAAAAATATCATCCGATAACATTTTTCTTTTTCAGGATATCTCATTGATTTCAGAACATTGAATCTTATCTCTTGATTATTAACTCTCATTGTTAATTCTCCTTTTTTCACATCAATGAGTGCTCGACCTGTAGCTAGAAATGGTCTTCCTAAAATGATAGGTATTTCTTTATCTTCTTTCATATCTAGAACAATGAAATCTACAGAGAAGATAAATTTATCTACCTTAACAAGCACATCCTCTATAACCCCTTTAGGATAAGTGATCGATCGATCAGCTAACTGAAGAGTTTTAGTGATAGGAGAGATCTCTCCTAAATCTAACCTTTGAAAGATTGAAAATGGCATGAGATTAATACTAGCTCCTAAATCACATAAGGCTTTTCCACATAATTTTTCTCCAATAGCACATGGTATAGTGAAACTTCCAGGATCTTTAAGTTTCTGAGGTAATTTCTTCTGGATAATTGCACTACATTCTTCACTTAATGCAACAGTTTCATAAGCTTCAATTTTTCTCTTCTTAATTAAAATATCCTTCATAAATTTTGCATAGATTGGCATTTGCTCCAAAGCATCAGAAAAAGGAATGTTGATGGTAAGTTTCTTAAAATTTTCAAAGAACATAGAAAATTGATGGTCAAGTTTCTGTTGTTTAAGTCTTTGAGGAAAAGGTGGTGGTAGTCTTTCATCTTCCACTTCAGTAGGTACAACAGTATGATCTTTACTTGGAGAAAGGGTATCTTTAGGTTTTTCAATCTCTTCAACTTCTTTCTCTTTTTTAATCTCATTCCGTGTTTTCTCTATTAATTACTTTCCACTTCGAAGTTGTACAACTTTTGCTTGTTCATGTTCTTTTCCAGATCTTTTAGGATTAATTTCGACATTGCTAGGCAGTGTTCCTTGAGGTCTGTAATTAATGAAATTAATAATTTGACCCATCTGATTCTCAATATTACGAATAGCAGTGTTTTGACTTTGTAACTGATTGCTAAGTTGCAAGACAATTCTTCTACAGAAAACTTTTTCTATTGATTGTTATAACCAGGAGGATAAGTTGGTTTATAGTTTGAATTTCCTTGATTGTTCCAATTTGGATTGGTTTGATTTCCATTACTCAATTTAAAATTAAGATGATTTTTCCAACCAAGATTATAATAATTAGAATAAGGATTATTAGTTTTACTAGCAATAGCTTGCAAAGTTTCCATTTTTTGAGAATCATTAGAATTTGCAGCATTTTCATTTTTCACATGCGATATATTAATAGCAAAATTATCTAATTTCTTAAATATCGCAGTCACTTGTGAAGCTAAAATAGAAAAGACTTCATTATCATGAATACTGGCCATTCTTTTAGGATTAACCCTTTCGGAAAGCCATTGAAAATTGTTGTTAGCCATTTCTTCAATTAAGGTGTAGACATCTTTAAATGTCTTAGCCATTAAAGAACCACCAGCATCAGCATCAAAAATTGATCTAAGTGATCTAATAAGTCCATTATAAAATGTTTGAATAATTAACCAATCTGGTAAAACATGATGAGGACATTTTCTTAATAGTTCTTTAAATCTTTCCTAAGCTTCATAAATTGTTTCTCCATCAAATTGTGTAAATGAAGTAATATCATTTCTCAATTTAGCAGTTTTAGAAGGAGAAAAATATTTAGCAAGGAATTTTTGTGTCATATCTGCCCATGTTTTGATAGAACAAGTTGCTAATGAATTAAGCCACATCTTTGCTTTATCTTTTAAGGAAAAAGGAAAGAGTCTAAGCCTAATTGCATCATCAGAAATATTATTATATTTAAAGGTAGCACAAAGTTCTAAAAAACTAGCAAGGTGTAAATTTGGATCCTCATTAGGTGTTCCTCCAAATTGATTGTTTTGAACCATTTAAATAATAAAAGGTTTAAGCTCAAAAGAATTAGCATCTACAGTTGGAATTTGTATACTAACATGAAGTTCATCAGCTGTAGGGTTTGCATATCCCCTTAATGGTTTATAAATATTTTGTTCATTAATTTCGATTGGATTTTGATTATTGTTATGTAAGTTAGCCAATTTTTTATGTTTTGAAATTTGTTTTCTTTTTTTTTTTAATTCTTTTAATTGTTCTTTCTAATTCAGGATCAAAAGGTAGTAATCCTTCAGATCCAGAATTACGCATAAAAATTTAAAGATAATAATTTTGTTTTGTTTTTATGTTTTTGTTGTTTTGGTTTTTTTTATTTTTACTTTTACTTATTTTACTTTATCTTATCATCAGCGACGGTGCCAAAAACTTGATGCGATGCGACTTTAATTAAGCTTTAAAATACAAGATTTTGATACCAATTTTTAGAAGATTTAATTCCTGACAAATGGCTTAAAAAATTGATGTGCGAGGTTTACTTTTATAACTTTATTAGATTTAATTATTGTAAAATTCACAATTTTAAACACAAGTATACGTATCGTTCAAGTAATATAGGGCTCTAGTGGAGTCCTGATTATCGATCCCACAGGGATAATAAAAACAAAAAGTAAAAATATATAAAAACAATATTTTGAAATTTTCTTAAGCAAATTATATATACTATATATATATATATATATATATATATATATATATATATATATATATATATATATATATATATATATATATATATATATATATATATTCAAATTTAATTAACTAATAACTTTTACTAAAAGAAAGTAAGCAATAAGTAGGAAAGTAAAGTAAGCAGTAATTTAATACAATTATAAAAACGACTTTCTCCTTTTTCAATTAATCCAAGAATTATATATTAATTATCTTTTGTAGGGAATTAAGATTATAGTATTGTGCCAAATAGAAGCATTCCTATTCTTTACCTTTTGGTCCAGGTGCAAAGACCATTGACTAATCGATAGTTAGACTCAGGATGTGTTATTAGTAGAATGGGTTAATCTAGGCTCACACTACTAGATGTCCAAGGCTAGCTATGGTCGGCCCTACCAGTGGCCCGTTACCTTTCCATAAACCAAATTATTAGAATTTAATTTGTCACTCTAAAAACTAATTAATTCTACGCCCAATAAATAATATCTTCCTATTTATTTGCACTTCACCTTAAATAATCCGCGTAAAGCCTTTGATTACCTAAGGATTCATGTGATATCTACTAGTTAAGAATTTATCTCCGAATAGGTCTCAAATTTTTTCAATAGGTTTTAATAAATTAAATGGCCAATTTAAAAAGTAAACTAAGATCAGGTATTAATATCATCACAATATTTTAAAATATTTTATATTTAATTCTCCTACGAAATTTAATTAATTTATAATATTTTCATAGTTGAAATGAGAAAGATAACTAAATACTCATAACTCATTAAAATAACACAACAAAACATATTTATACAACTTTGAACCAAAGTACAAATACTTATCTGAAGTGTTCCTTCAAGAGCTCCGCTGACTTCTACTAACTCCAACGCAATGATGAAAGACTCCAACAGCAATTACACACAATAAACACTCAAAATAAACTCACTAGATACAAAATAAAGTGGCACCCTAAGTATGGAAGAGACTAAATTAAACTAAAATAGGTAAAATAGGTATGTGTACTAAGAGGGGGAGTTTTGGTGCAATTTTCTCTATAGAATGGGCTCCTATTTATGGAGCTCTGAATTTGACCAGGGGTTGCTTATGGTACCTCTTCAAAATTCGTCCAAATTCAATGTATCTTCTAGAAGGTAACCCTTGCGCCTATGCGCCGGATTCCATGACCAGATCGTTCGCACCTCTTCACTTTGGGCCGCACCTCTTCGCGATTCAGACCGTTTCCTTGTGTCCAAATACATTGTATCACATGTCCTATATATTAGGAGTAACTTCCAGTCTTCTAAAAGCTCTAATAACTGCTTAACACCATCAAAATAACTATCCAAAGTCATCAAAAAAAAACTTAACAGCGTCTGTATCGAACTGGCGCTTAGGTGACAGACTCTGGTGTCTAGGCGTCAGGCCAATAATTCCAAAAATTGCTTAATAAGCTCCATTTTTGCTCCTTTTTGCTCTTTTTTTCCTTCTTAGGCTCTTTTTAATCATCTACATCCAAAAACATGAATATAACTTTCATTAAAGCATAATATTCTTAAGAATTAAATCATAAATAAGGCATAAAAATGGGTATTTTTTTAAGTGGATCAGTCCCCATCCAAGAATATTTGGCTCAGCGTGGGTAAGGGTGGAGCATAAAAGAGGTTAAAAAGCCTTAATCATGGGTTTAGAAAGATGCTCCTCCTTTTTCCATTAATAGCTTGGTGAGGTGGAAAGTGGCTTTCATGGCTTGCATGAGGCTCATGCATGGCTTCATGGCTCCATTTAGCTTAGGGATGACTTGGTCAACTTGCATGAGGAAGGATTTTTGTATTTCTCAATAATTTGATGAAAATTTTCATGATTCCATATTTGGTTAAATTTGATGATGATTTTGGAACTTAGGTGATGAATTTTATCAAATGCATGATGAGGAAGAATTTCCCATGGGCTTTAGATTGAAATTTTGGGCTTTCGAAATTGTTTTGGATGGTGGGTTTAATTTTTGGCCTTCTAATTGAGGTGGACTTTGGCTTGAGTTTGAGTTGGGCTTGGGTCACAATTTGGGTCAATTAAATGTTACTTTTGCTGTAGGAACATGTTAGGAGGTGTTTAGAAAAGATTTGGGGTGGTTTGGAATTGATTTGGAAGGTCAATTGGGTGAAATTTGGGTATAGGGTCAATTTTGGGTGAATTGGGCCAAGTTGGGCTAATGTTGGGCTAAAGTTGGGTCATAGGCCAATTGAATGTTTAAAATGGTCTATTAGGATGTGGTGAAGAGTTCCCAACATGAATTAGGTACCAATTTTGGGATTTGGGCATTCAATTTGGTGGATTTGAACATGTGACACATTTGGGCTAAAATTGAGGCTTTTTGATTTGGTTGGGTTTGAGTGAAGCATGAGCTCAAATTGGGGGCAATTGAATGTTAAATTTGGTTTAGGGGAATGTTATGAGAAATTTATCATTCAATTTGGGGGAAGATTGATTGACATTGGGTTTGATTGCGTAGATTTGGGTCACTTGGTCAAAATTAAGGAATTTGGGATTTGGTTCAAATTGAATTCAAATGAGGGCTCAATTGAGCTTGATTTTGATTCAAATTAAATTTAGAAACATGGAATTTGAGTGTGGAACATAAATTGGGTTAAGTTTGGATCAATTGGGTCAAGATTGGGCTCACTTTGTGTCCATTTGGGTTAAAAGGGTCAAATTGGGGCTTTTGATGAAATTGGTCAAAATTAAGAAAATTAGGTCATGTGGTAAAATATTAACTTTGCTTTAGGAACTTGTTAGGAGGTGATTAGAAAAGATTTGGTGTGGTTTGGAATTGATTGGGAAGGTCCATTGGGTGAAATTTGGGTATAGGGTTAATTTTGGGTGAATTGGGCCAAATTGGGCTAATGTTGGGCTAAAGTTGGGTCAAAGGCCAATTGAATGTTTCAAATGGTCTATTAGGATGTGGGGAAGAGTTCCCAACATGAATTGGGTGCCAATTTTGGGATTTGGGCATTCAATTTGGTGGATTTTGAACATGTGACACATTTGGGCTAAAATTGAGGCTTTTTAATTTGGTTGGGTTTGAGTGAAGCTTGAGCTCAATTTGGGGGCAATTGAATGTTAAATTTGGTTTAGGGGAATGTTATGAGAAATTTTGAATTCAATTTGGGGGAAGATTGATTGACATTGGGTTTGATTGGGTGGATTTGGGTCACTTGGTCAAAATTAGGGATTTTGGATTTTGGTTCAAATTGAATTCAAATGAGGGCTCAATTAAGCTTTATTTTGATTCAAATTAAATTTATAATCATGGAATTTGAGTGCAAAACTGAAATTGGGTTAAGTTTGGATCAATTGGGTCATGATTGGGCTCTCTTTTTGGTCCATTTGGGTTAAAAGGGTCAAATTGGGGCTTTTGATGAAATTGGTCAAAATTAACAAAATTAGGTCATGTGTTAGTTGACAAAAATGAAATTTGGAACATTTGGGAGGTTTTGGAAATTTTTGGGATTTTTTAGAATTTTCGAATTTTGGGGTACATGAAGGGTACTCGCAGGATACTTGCAAGGTATTTCGGGAATTTTAATAAATTTGGGTATGAATGGTCAATTTGAATAGTAGGAAATATTTTGAAATGATTTTTGAAGAGAATTGGTTAATTTGGGCAATTTTAGGATTTTGGGTCAATATTAGGGTTGGAGAGGTAATTTGGTAATTTTGGAAAAGGTTAGGCTAGAATGGGCAAACAAGCCATGAAACCATTCTAAACTCACAAGAGCCATGAGAGGACTCATTTTGAACACTCAATATGTTTTTCCTAACCCTCTTAGCCAGGGGCCAGGGGTTTGGGTCCATCCATATGAGTCTTCTAATGAGTTAAGAGGCCAAATGGGTAGAGATTATTTAGGGTTTGGTATGTGTGTAGGAGTGTGGTGTTTGCAAGCTGACCTAACCTTCACCAGACCATATAGGGTAATTCTAAGGCTTACTGACCCTATAAGAACTCATCCTTGAAATTCCAAATGTTGACTTTAACCTTCCAAGTGGCTTGGTGGTTTATGGTCATCCATATGGGGTTCTAGGGGAGTTAAGAAGTGGCTTGAACTTCTAAGTGGTGGGTTCCATTTCTAGTCCTCTAGGATAGTCAAAAGGAAAACTTATGGCTAGATCCTAAGCACTATGGAGAGAGATCATATCTCACAAAAAATGAGAACAACAAATGGACCCCCAATAGGTGTGGTGTGCTAACCAAACACACCGTGCGTATTGGCGTTGACCGAAGAGATCAACAAACCAACACAAGCGTTCCAAGCTGACACAGTCAGAACAAAATATAGAAAGAGTAGAGAAGGTTCTCACTGGGGAGTATCAAGTAAATCTTCGAAATTGAAGATTCCAGAATTCTCGCTGGGGATTAAGAGGGTGAGTTTCAATTTGATTGAATTTGAGTTTGATTTAGATCAATGTTTCACATTTTGATTTTAATTTTATGTTTTGAAATTTTGATTAAAATTGATTTGAGATTGGAATTGAAAGGGAATTTGGAGTTGACAAATGCAGAGTTTAAATTAGAAAGGGGGTGAGGATTAGAATTTAAGTACTGGCCTCGGAGTGAGAATCAGAATTTAGGTGCTGATCCCAGAAAGATGAGAGTCAGAATTTAGGTATTGATCTCGAGATGAGAACTGAAATTTAGGTACCAGTCTCGAAAATGAGAATCGGAATTCAGGTACCGATCTCAGAAAGATGAGTGTCAGAATTTAGGTACTGCCCTCAGAAAGAGAGAATTGAAATTTAGATAACAATCTCAGAAAAAAGTGTCAGAATTTAGGTACCGACCTAGAAAGGTGTGAGTCAGAATTTTGGTACTGACCTCGAAAGAAGAGAACTGGAATTTAGTTACCTGCCTCGAAAGAGGGGAATCAAAATTTAGGTACTGATCCCGAAAGGAGAGAGTCAGAACTTAGGTACTGACCTCAGAAAGAGAGAATTGAAATTTAGGTATCAATCTTAGAAAGAGAGTCAGAATTTAGGTACAGACCTCGAAATGTGAGAGTCAGAATTTAGGTACTGACCTTGAAAGGAAAGAAATGGAATTTAGGTACCAGCCTTAAAGGTGAGAATCAGAATTTAGGTACCAATCTCAGAAAGATGAGAGTCAGAATTTAGGTACTGACCTCAGAAAGAGAGAATTGAAATTTAGGTATCAATCTTAGAAAGAGAGTCGAAATTTAGGTACCGAACTCGAAAGGAGAGAATTGGAATTTAGGTACCAGCCTCGAAGGCGAGAATCAGAATTTAGGTACCGACCTCGAAAGGTGAGAGTCAGAATTTAGGTACTGGCCTCGAAAGGAGAGAACTTGAATTTAGGTACCAGCCTCGAAGGTGAGAATCGAAATTTCGGTACCGATCTCAGAAAGATGAGAGTCAGAATTTAAGTACTGACCTCAGAAAGATTGAATTGAAATTTAGGTATCAATCTCAGGAAGAGAGTTGGAATTTAGGTATCGACCTCGAAAGGTGAGAGTCAAAATTTAGGTACTGACCTCGAAAGGAGAGAACTGGAATTTAGGTACCAGCCTCGAAGGTGAGAATCGAAATTTAGGTACCAATCTTAGAAAGATAAGAGTTAGAATTTAGGTACTGAACTCAGAAAGAGAGAATTAAAATTTAGTTATCAATCTTAGAAAGAGAGTCAGAATTTAGGTACCGACCTCGAAAGGAGAGAACTAGAATTTAGGTACCAGCCTCGAAGGTGAGAATCAAAATTTAGGTACTAATCTCAGAAAGATGAGAGAACTAGAATTTAGGTATCAGTCTCGAAAGAGAGGAATAATAATTTAGGTACTGATCCTGAAAGGAGAGCGTCATAATTTAGGTACTGACCTCGAAATGAGGACTGGAATTTAGGTACCAACCTCGAAGGTTAACGATTGACTTGTGAAGCTTTTTGGAGTTTATAACTGTAGTAGAAGATTAGAATGGGACATGAAAGTGTTTCACATCCCGAAAGATTTGATCAAAGGCTGATTTTTTAGCGAAGGATGTGAATCCATGCCATCAGAACAAATCGAGAATTCTGTGGTTCTATGTCAGTAGACTCAGCGACCTTCTCAAAAGAAGGAAGAAATCATAGAGATTCGAAAGAATTTTGACTACAGCCGGAGGCTGGGGATTTCAGATTTGGAATTTGTTTTCATTGTTTTTGTGTTTTAATGTTTTGATTTTGTTTTTATCTTTAATTTTTGTTTAGATTAGGATTTTGAAAAGATAAACCTCGTCAAGATGGAAGGGTTTGAGAACTTGTTATCCAACTCAATAAGAGAGGAAAGATTCAAGAGATTTAGTGAAAATCTGTGGAGGTTTCTGAGTTTCATGGGATGTTGGAATCGTAAAAAGTTTGAAGTTTGGAATTTGAATTTCGAATTTCCCGCTGGGAAAGAACCAGTTTAAAAGAGGGTATGAGGGTGTCTCGCATTCAACTCGAAGAGCTGATTAAAAAAAGTAGTTTCTGTGAGAAAGGGTGTGGCTCCACGCCCACAAAACTCACAAGACCTTGTGGCTCCATGTCAATAGAACCAGCTAATCCTCTCTCACATGAATAAAATTGAAACGGAATTGAGAACAGCCCTTGGCTGATGAAGCTCACCTTGCTACCGAGTCAAGAGAGGAATTCAGATTTCAGATTTGTTTTTTGTCTTTTCTTGAATTTTTTTTAATTTTATTTTGATGATTTGATTTTCTATTGATTTAAATTTTTGTTTTGTTATGAATTTTGTTTCATTTTGGTTTCAATTTCATTTTGATTTGTATGCTCATTTTTATTTTATTTAGTTTTGGCAAATTCATTATTTTTTTATTTATTTGTTTGTTATTTCATTCATTAGGGAATTTATTGTTTTTTATTTGTTGTGAAATTTTATTGTATTCTTTTATTTTTTATGATTTTTTATTCTTTTGTATATATATATTTTTAGGATTTGAACCAAGTTAAAAGTAAGTGCAGCATCTGTGCTTCTTAGAACGAGGCTGTCTTCGAAACTTCACGATGCACATTGCTTCTTAAGGCATCGTCCACTAACTGAAGGCACGTGTAGAAAATAACTCTCTTCAAGGTACTATAGAAATTATATTTTTTTTAAGTACATACCAAGATGCGTTATTTCTACGGACACCACAGCTGAAGATGTTGTAACTTTGTAGCTCCATCACAGCGATCGCCGTTTCTTTGGCGCTGATTTGTAAGGATTGTCCAAGTTGTCTTCGAGAATGTTGCTCTGACGCTCTTCAAATTTACACTGGAGTTGTATTTTCCAGGCACCGAAGAATATGGTTTCGGGGTTGAATTCCATTAATTGCTAATAACAAAGCCCTTCTACTTCAATTATTTCTTTCTCAGCCTAAGCAGATTTCAAAATTTATGCTCATGTGATAAAAATATTTTTCACTGTCCAAAGATATTTCTGAGCCAATTAATGACCAACCAAAAGACATAAAATCACTTGACTCTCTTCAAAGCATAATATCATAGGAAACTTCTTAAGGTAGCCTTTCAAGTTTTATTAATCGGGGGAGGATTAAGACATTTTTTATTATATGCTTGCTGATCACAGGAAAATATATTAAGAAATTCATAACAATTTTATATGAAATTGCACTTTAAAGAAAGATATTTTCTATGTTTTATTGCAGGTATGAAGAATTATAAGTAATGTGAGCGAAAAGATCGAAAAGAAGTGAATCTGGAACAAAAAAAAATACTAAAAGAGATGAAAATTGAACTATCCCGCCGATGGCGAGGATTAGGCCGCCGACGGCGTGATTTTCCCGAAAGTTTTTGAATATATTATAAAGTAGCCCGCCGACAGTGAGCCTTAGTAGTTGGCCAATGTTCTATAAGCCCGCCGACGGTGCCATCAAGCCCGCCGACGGCGAGAAGGTCGGTTCAAGCAAATGTTCAATGAATCTGGACGTTTTTTGAAGAGGTGTTTAAGCAACCTTCGGAAATATTTCTCCCTCTTTAAATAGAGACAGATTTAGGCCAAAAAAGGTGTGTTCTTTTGGTGTGTGTGTGTTAATCTGAGTCTTGATAGTCTAAGTCTGAAGAGTCTGTAGTGTGTGAGTGTGTTCTAGAGATTCATTAGTAAGTTTAATTGAGTGTGTTGAACAAGAAGGAAGAGTCAGAGGAACTTCAAGGAGTCTGCTTGGAGAGAAGATTCAAGATAAGTTTTTGTTTATTGTTTTATAGCTTTAAATGAAATCCAAGTTTTGTGTTATTCTTCCTATGCATTATGATTAGTTTTCTCCGTCTTTCTCCTTGTTGTTGAGATTTTGTGAAATGGAAAATTGAATTAGTTGTGCCTTAAATATTAAATAAAAATTTTGATAATATTTTACTTAAATCTTAATTTACTTTGAATCTGGCCAATTGAACTGTTAAAATATGTTGAATTATTAACTATACTAAAGATTACATCCAAATTTCAGGAAAATCAAAAGCCTTGAAAGGAGGGTGAAAATAAATAGGGAAATATTATTTGTCGGGCATAGAATTGGATATTTTAGTGTGACAGACTAAAATATTGAAATTCAGTCCTATTGTTTGGGAGCTGGAGTGTAGATATTAGCCCTCAGGCGAGGGGAACATGGGAGCTCCGAAGTGGCAGCCGGTATCCTCCCGACTTAGCCGTGCATTCGATAACCAAGCATAGGATTAGTCAATATTCTTTATGCCTGGACCAAAGGGTAAATAATAGGAATGCTCCTATTTGGCACAATATAATTATAACTAAATTATTTATCCATTCACTTAATTCTCTTAACAAGGATAAAGATACTTTTTATAAATTGCAATCTTCCATTAAGTAATAGAGTTTAGTATAAGTGTTCTTTATTTTCGTATACTAGATAGTAATTGCATGTGCTGAAATTAGTTCTTAATCTTTAAACTTCCCTGTGGGATCGATATCTAGGACTCCATTAGAGACCTTTATTACTTGAACGATAAGTATACTTGCGTTGATAAAAAGGGGCACATTTGTTATTTTTACTCTGTTAAACACTTATATAGTTATAAAGCTCCGCAAACATATCCACCTTGTGCGTGCCACCTATGTAGCCAAGTTTTTGGAGCAGTTTCCGGGGAAGTACAGTAGTTATTAAGGTAATTAAAAATAAAAATAATAAAAATAATAAAAATAATAATAATAAATAATTATTAAAGATAAATACTAGAGTAACTGACTATTTTAAAATATACTTAAGTTGTGTGTGTGTAAATTTGGAACTAAAAATTTAATACCTTACGATTTAGAATTAGAGCACACTATTAAAAGAATTAGAAAACAGAAAAAAGAACTTATAAATTTAAATCAAATGACAAATAATCCAACAATTGAAAATACAAATCAACCAAGACCTTTAAGAGATTACACTAACCCTACATTAGATGAAATTCACTTAACTATCCAAAATCCTGATGTAGCGGCTAATTCATTTGAGCTTAAACCTGCAATTATCCAAATGGTACATAATAATCAATAAAGTGCTTCACCAAACAAAGATCCTAATTTACATTGTGCTACTTTTAAATTTGACGGAGTATCTAATGATGCTGTTAGACTTAGGCTTTTTCCTTTTTCTTTAAGGGATAAGGCTAAGATGTGGTTAAATTCGTTAGCACCTGGATCTATTAGAACTTGGGGAGAATTGTCATAAAAATTTCTATCCAAATACTTTCCTTCTTCAAGAACTGCGAAACTTAGAAATGACATAACATATTTTAGTCAGTTTGATGAAGAATCAATATACAAAGCTTGGGATAGATTTAAAGATCTTCTTAGGAAATGCCCCCATCATGTGTTACCAGATTGGTTAATTATTCAAACTTTTTATAATGGATTAGTAGGATCTCTTAGATCTATTATAGATGCTGCTGCTGGAGGTTCATTAATATCAAAACTATTTGATGAGGCTTATTCATTAATTGAAGAAATGGCTACCAACAATTTTCAATGGCGTTCTGAAAGGTTAAATAAAAAAAAAGCTAGTATCCATGACTCGAATGCAATATCTATGTTAGCTTCTCAGATTGCTGCTATATCTAAGAAATTAGATCATTTTGGAATGAATTATTCTCCTAATATGATAGAAGAAAATTCATCTGGACAACTTATAGATGCTCAAACTTCATATAAAACTTTAAATACTATTCATAATAAACCTAATAATCCTTAAGCAAATCATTACAACCCTGGTTGGAAGAACCATCCAAATTTTAATTGGAATAACAACTCTGCTAATCAACAATGGATGAACAACTCAGTAAACCCATTAGGAAATCCATCTAACCAAGGAAATTCTAATTATAAACCTTCTTATCCACATGGATTTAATAATAACTCTCAATTTAAGGAAAAGAAGTTATCTATGGAAGAATTAATATTAAATATGGGTCAGCATTTGTAGAATCAAGGAAATCAGCTACAAATTCAAGGGAACCAATTACAAAATCAAGGAATTGCAATTAAAAATATTGAAACTTAACTTGGACATATCGCTACTACACTTAATAATAGAATTCCTGGAACTTTTCCTAGTAATGTGGAAAAAAATCCTAAAGTTCAAGGAAAAGAACAAATTAAAGTGATATAGTTACGAAGTGGAAAAGAGTTAGAAACAAGAATACAAAAAGAAACAGAAAGTGAAAAAGAGAAAGTGGAAATTGAAAAAGAAAAGGATCAGCAAGATTGAAATTTAGAATATCCACTAATACCTATGAAAATTTCTGTAAAGAAACCACCACCACCATTTCCTCAGCGATTAAAGCAACATAAAAAGGATAAGCAATTTTCTAAATTTCTTGAAATCCTGAAGAAATTAACAGTGAACATTCCTTTTGTAGAAGCATTAGAACAAATGCCAAATTATGTGAAGTTTATAAAAGATATTTTAAACAAGAAGAGAAAGTTCACAAACAATGAAACAATTGCACTTAGCGAAGAGTGTAGTGCAATTATTCAAAAAAAGCTTCCTGAGAAATTAAAGGATCCTGGTAGTTTCACTATATCTTGTGTTATTGGAGAAAAATTTTATGGAAAAGCTTTATGTGACTTGGGAGCCAACATCAATCTTATGCCTCTATCAAATTTTAAAAGATTAGGATTGGGAGAAGTCTCACCTACTTCAGTAACTCTTGAGTTATCTGATCGTTCAGTGACATATCCTAAGGTAGTTATTAAAGATGTGTTAGTAAAAGTGGATAACTTTATCTTCCTTGTGGATTTTATTGTTTTAGATATGGAGGAAGATAAAGAAATATCTATAATTTTAGGGAGACCATTCTTAGCTACTGGAAGAGCTATGATTGACGTTCAAAAATGAGAATTAACTATGAGAGTAAACGATCAAGAAGTAACTTTTAACATTGCAAAATCAATGAAATATCCTGCTATAGAAAAAGATGATGAATGTTTTCGAATGGAAATTCTTGAACATCTGCGAAATGAACATTTAAAGGAATACTTTGAAAATAAACTAGAAATAGAAAATACAGAATTAATTAAAGAAACAGACAATGAAAAATTAGATTATATACAAGAAAGATTTGAGATGTTGGGTATTACGGAAAACCCGAAAAGAATATAGTTCCGTCGATTGTTAAACCTCCTGAACTTGAGTTAAAAATTTTACCTACTCATTTAAAGTATGCATTTTTAGGTAACTCTTTAACTTTACCGGTTATTATATCGGCAGAATTAAACGAATCACAAGAGCAAAAACTTCTGGACACATTAAAAAAGTATAAGAAAGCTTTTGGTTGGACCTTACGTGATATTAAAGGAATTAGTCCTTCAATCTGTATGCACGTAATTATTTTAGATAATGAACATAAACCAAGAGTTGATCCCCAAAGGAGATTAAACCCAATAATGAATGATGTAGTCAAGAAATAAATATTAAAATGGTTAGACAATGGTATTATATATCCTGTTTCAGACAGTGCTTGGGTAAGCGCAATTCATTGTGTTTCTAAGAAAGGTGGAGTGACTGTTGAAGCTAATGAAAATAATGATTTAATACTGACCCGATTTTTGTATTTCCAAATACAAGAATTTGTTACCACTGCTAGAAAATTTAATTTCTGGCAAAGGCGCGAAACACTTGACCTGGAATAACTTGCTATATAGATGTGTACCAAATTTTAATTCACGGCAATAACATTAAATAAAACTTGATTGCTATCGAATGCTAGGCCGTTAGTGATTAATACTTTTAAAATATATATTTATATAAAGAAAATATAATTTTAAAGGAAAATATTTTATATACTTTTTGGGTACTACGCAAGTATACGTATCGTTTCAAGTAATAAAGGGCTTTGAAACAAAGACCCCAGTATCGATCCCACGAGGAAAAAGGGTAATAAATTTTTAAATATTGTATTTCAAATTCTTCTTGTATTTTAATCTAACTATAAATTACTTTTAATTTAGTAGATGCAGATAAAGAAAACAATAATAAGAAAATGATTTTGTGAAAACAATATAAAACAAACAACTTTCTTCCTTTCAATTAATCCAAGATTTTTAGGATAATTTAATATTCGTTGGAGAATCTATTTTATGGTATTGTGCCAAATAGAAGCATTCATATTCTTTACCCTTTGATCCAGGTGCGAAGAACATCACTATCCATAGCATCGTGTCCAGATGTATTGTTAGTAGAATGGGTTAATCTAGGCTCACACTACTAGATGTCCAAGGGTGGCTATGGTCGGCCCTACTAGTGACCCTTTCCTTATCTATAAATCAAATTATAAGAATTTGGTCTGTCACTCTAAAAACTTATCAATTCTACGCCCCTTAAATCTTATCTTCCTATTTATTTGCACTTCACCTTAAATAGCCCGCGCATGGCCTTCGACTACCCAAGGATTCATGTGACATCTACAAGTTAAGAGTTCTTCTCCTTCTAGGTCTCAAAACTCTTCAACAGATTTTAACAATTTAAATGACCAATTTAAAAAGTAAAGTAAGATCAGGTATTAATATCATCACAATGTTTAAAAATATTTTGATTTTCAATTCTCCATCGAATTTTATATTATCTTATTTATCTTTTCATAATTGAAGGAAGAAAGTAAACTAACTACTCAGAACATATTGAATATAAACAGCAAAATATAATAAATAAACTTTGAATCAAAAATAAAATACTTTTCTCATATATTCCTTCTACAGATCTTCTGATTCCTACTGACTTCACAGTGTAATGAACTCCAGATGCAACAACTTGAAAATAAACTTACTAAACTAAATAAAAGTGGCCCTAAATTTCTCTCTCTATTTCTCTCTCTAAGGATGAGAGATCCTAAAGTGGCTAAGAGATAGGGGATACAATGGGGGTACCCATTTTTCTGAAGGAGTGGACTCCTATTTATAGGCTTCAAAGGTTGCCTTGAGGCACCTCTTCAAAACATGTCCAATTCAATGAATCTTGTAGAAGGTCTGTCTGGCGCCTAGGCGCTGGACACCGCGTCCAGTTCTTCGCACCTCTTCACTTTGGTTCGCTCCTCTTTGCGATTAAAACCTTTTTGGAGCGTCCAAATGCAATGTATCACATGTCCTATTATCAAGGAATAACTGCCACTCTTCTAGAATGTCCAATAACCGCTCACTCCATCAAAATAATTGTCCAAAATCGTCAAAAACTTGACAGTTTCTGTATCGAGTCTGGCGCGTAGGCACCAACTTCTAGCGCCTAGGCGTCAGGCCATAATTTTTTTATAATTCTTGTTTTTTGCTCCATTTTTGCTCCATTTTACTCCTTTTTCACCCTTTTTCCTTTTTTGGACCTTTTTACATCACCTACATCCAAAAACACAAAAATACCTTTCATTAAAGCATAATATCCTTAGAAATTGATAAAAATCAAGGCATAAAAATAGGAATTTTTTCATGGATCAAATACCTATAAGACAAGTTACTGGATCGCGTATATGTATTGATTATAGAAAATTAAATGCAGCCACCAGAAAAGATCACTTCCCTTTACCATTTCTAGACCAAATGTTGGATAGACTAGCTGGACGCAAATACTTTTGTTTCTTAGATGGATATACTGGCTATCATCAAATTCCTATTGCTCCTAAGGATCAAGAGAAAACTACATTTATCAGTCCTTATGGAACATTTACTTTTGGAAGGATGCCTTTTGGACTATGTAATGCACCTGCAACATTCCAGAGATGTAAACTAATTGATGATGGAATAAAAGTATTTATGTATGATTTCTCTATATTTTGAACATCATTTAAAACATGCTTGGATAATCTTGAAAAAGTTTTGGAGTAATGCAAAAATTCTAACTTAGTTCTAAATTGGGAGAAATGTCAATTTATGGTTGCAGGAGGAATTGTATTAGGACATAAAATTTCGGATAATGGCATGGAAGTAGACCCTGCAAAAATTCAAGTTATAGCTAAATTACCACCTCCTACTACAGTGAGAGGGGTACAAAGTTTTCTTGGATATGCCAGATTTTACAGACGCTACATAAAAGATTTTTCAAAAATTACTAAACCTCAATGCCAACTTTTAGAAAATGACAAGAAATTTGAATTCACTAAAGAATGTTTAAATGCTTTTAAATTATTAAAAGATAAATTAATCACAGCACCTATAATAGTTTCACCTGATTGGGAGAACCCATTTGAACTTATGTGTGATGCTAGTGATTATGCTATAGGAGCTGTTCTTGGTCAAAGGTATGATAAAATTTTTAAAGTTATATACTATGCTAGTAAAACTCTCAAACATGCTGAAATTAACTATACAGTTACAGAAAGATAATTATTAGCAATTGTATATGCTTTTGATATATTTAGATCTTATTTAATTGGAACTAAATGTATTGTGCATACTGATCACTCTGCTATTAAATATTTAATGCAAAAGAAGGATACCAAACAAAGATTAATCAGATGGATATTACTGATGCAAGAATTTGATTTTGAAATAATTAATAGAAAGGGAACTAAAAATCAAATTGCAGATCATTTGTTGAGACTAGAATATAACGAATTATCTGACACTGACAATGAAATTAAAGACAGTTTTCCTGACGAACAACTTTATAATATAAATGAGTAGAAAATACCATGGTATGCTGATATAGTTAATTATATTGTAAGTGATATTTTACCACCCATGCTAACTCTGCAACAACAGAGGAAATTCATTCACGATGCTAGAACGTATTTTTGGGATGAACCATATTTATATAAACAATGTAAGGATCCAATTATTAGAAGATGTGTGCCTTATGAAGAAACTGAACAGATCATTCAAAAATGTCACGATTCTGAATTTGGAGGACATTTTGGAACTGTTAAAACTGCTTATAAAATTTTACAATCTGGATTTTATTGGCCTACTCTTTTTAAAGATGTTTATAGATATATCAAACTTGTGATAAATGCCAAAGAGTAGGTAATATATCTAGAAGAAATACCTCTGAATTTTATATTAGAAGTTGAAATTTTTTATGTTTGGGGATTATATTTCATGGGACCATTTATTCCTTCATTTGAAAACTCATATATATTAGTTGTTGTTGATTATGTTTCTAAATGGATTGAAGCACAAGCCTTACCTCATTGTGATGCTAAGAGTGTTTCAAAATTTTTAATGAAAAACATTTTCACAAGATACGAAATACCGAGAGTGATTATCACTGACGGAGGATCCCATTTTAGGAATAAATATAATCAGAAATTGGCAGAAAAATTCAACATTATTCATAAAATATCGACTACTTATCATCCACAAACCAGTGGATTAGCTGAAGTTTCTAATCGAGAAATTAAACGAATTCTAGAAAAAACTGTAAACCCTAGTAGATTAGATTGGTCTACAAGACTAGACACTGCATTATGGGTATACAAGACTGCTTATAAAACCCCGATTGGAATGACTCCTTACAGACTTATTTATGGAAAAACTTGTCACTTACCAGTTGAATTAGAGCATAAAGCGTATTGGGCGATTAAAGAATTCAATTATAATTTAAAAGATGCTGGTGAGAAGAGATTGTTGCAGATGAATGAATTAGAAGAATTAAGGAATGAATCCTATAATAACGATAGAATTTATGAGGAGAAGATGAAATTATGGCATGATCGGAAGATTAACCAAAAAATTTTGAACCAAAACAAAAAGTTTTGCTTTATAATACAAGATTGAAATTATTTCCTGGGAAATTAAAATCTCAATGGTTAGGACATTTCACTATAACTCAAATATTTACATACGGAGCTGTAGAAATTGAAGATCAAAAGACTGGACACAGATTTAAAGTAAATGGACACAGATTAAAACCATATTTTGAAGGAAAAAGACCAAATTTTAAAGAGGTTTTAATGCTCAGTCAACCTGATTAATAACTAGAATAGGTCGGGCTGACGACGTTAAACCAAGCGCTTTATGGGAGGCAACCTATAGTTATCTTTATTTATGTGTAATAATTGTACATTTATTTGATTTCTTATTAATTATGATATAAAATGAATTCTACTACTCATGTTTATCTTTAAAACCATCACGATATTGGATCCATAGAAAAAATTGGAAAGCATTTGGACCAGAGCGAAACTGGGCAAATTTTTCCTTAGCCGCAGACGGCGAGATCGACACCGCCGATAGCGAGTTTTGCCCGCCAAAATTCAGTTTATATTATTTAAGAAACCCGCTGACGGTGAGATCGTTGCCGCCGACGGTGAAATCAGTGAATGAACAGTTTAGGGAATTTTTTTGACGGTTTTTTACAATTCTAAGTGTTTTAACTCTTTAAAAACGCCTAGAACTCAAATTCTAAACTATTTACTTCCTAAAAACGATTTGAAACTCCATAAAAACTCATCATTATGCCATCCAATCACCTTGAAATCACTAGATTTCGAGTGTTCAATCGAAGAAAATTTGTCAATTATGAGGCCCAGTGAATCTTCAACAAAGTAATGATGAAAAAGAGACTGATCAAAGAAAGAGGATTCGTGAATAGAGGAGTGGAGAATTTGACAATGCCTATTGAGGAGATGATTGTACGACGATGTTGGGAGGTATTATGCTATACAAATTTTGCATTAGTCATCCCTGTAGTGAAAGAATTCTACTCCAATCTTCACGGAATCAACAACTGAAGCGTCTATGTGAGAGGCAGATGGGTAACTTTCACTACTTCTAGAATTAATGAGTTATATTCAATTGAGAATACACCCGTTCGCCACTATTCCAACTTTGTTCCTACAAGAAATAATGTGAATGAGATCTATCGATATTTGACTGATGAAGCAGAAGATTAGGAAACAAGAGATGACGGGTATGTTAGCTTTTCTGCATCACTTCTAAACCCCGTCTCTAAACACTGACACTTCTTTATTTCGTCAAAGTTATTGCCCACTATGAGGGTAAATAAAGTTTCTAAGGAGTGTGATTCTGAATTATTGTATTCAAGCGGGATTACATATCGATATTGGTTCAATTATTGTGAAGTCTGCTTTAGGCCTGATTGTTCATGGATCAATTTATGGGCTAGGACATCCTTCAACAATTTTTGCACTATGCAGTCAGTACAAAGTTTCATATGATGCCTAGGAAAAGGTACTTTTACCTTGGAAACCCTTAGATCCAATTAATATGTTTCCTACTCTGGATAACAATAATGAAACAACCATTATTACGGATCAAGCAACTCAAAATTCTCTTTCAATCAACCCCTTTACTGATAAAACAAATTCGATCTTACGAAAACTCAACGGATTGGTAAAAGAGGTACAAAACGTGATGAATTCAATTAATAACATCTCTGATTTATTTGATCATATTGATTGGAAGATGAAGGAACACTTCGATCATTCTGGACATCTTGAGGCTAGTTTCATACAGCTTTTAAGAAAGAAAGGATGGATTGAAAAAGATTCTACAGAAGAATTTCTTTACAGGCCTTTCTACAATCTATTCGTTCATTTACGTTCTATCGGAGATATCAGAGATGAGTTTAGTACAGACCCTAACGAGTAGAAGACATTCATATTTGTTTATGTGTTGAGTTAGATTGAATTTAATTTTTATGTAATTTGCACTTTTGATATTTTAGATTTTAAGATTTGATCTCAGTATAGATGAGATTATGTGTTGTTTGTTTATATTCGCCGTTTCGAGTACTCGTGGTTTGGATTGCGATGCCGAATTTGGTGTGTTAAGGTTGTAAAAATACTTTGTTAGTAATGTGGTGTACGAATATTGTAAACACTTGGATTTTATATAAAATTTGTGATGTTTTGTGTTGTGTGAATTTAATTGAGTTAAAATAGAATCTAATCACAATAAAATATATTTAATTGATTGATCGAACATTAACCAGGTTTAAAATAAATTGAAAACATTATAAAATATTAAAAATATTAATTTCAGTAAAATCCCGCCGACTGCGAGATCGATGCTGCCGAAGGTGACTTTTTCCAGAGACTTTAAGCCTACTTGAATTAATTAGCTCGCCGACGGCGAGATTTTTCTCGCTGACGGCGAGATCCCGATAAATACTTTTATTTGACAGGTTAACCGTCACTTTTCATCATCCCCTTCCTTAAAACTTAAAAAAAAATCGACCTAGGGCTTGAGCGATCTTGAATTTGGCGCAATTTCAATACATTTTGACACCGGATTTTATCTTCCCTTGGTAAGAGCTTCACTCTCATGCAAAAATTTTTTATTTTCACCTTGTATTTCTTCCACATTTGGGGATTTTGAAAAAAAATGAAATATAGAGAAAATAGTTGGAAGAAATCCATGAAATTCATATTTGATTATTTTAAGTCACCTTTGGAAGCCATTCTAGTATTATTTTGGAATTTAGTTGAGATTTTTGTAAATTTGATAGATCGAGAAATTGCTCTACGATAGAAAAGGGGACTAGATTTTGATGAGACACGATTCGTGAATGCTAAAGCTCAATCAAGATACAACTTTAATATCAAAGAAAGAAAATGCATTCAAGATAAAGTTTTTAAGAATCCGGGTGGAGAAGTGGAACAAACGATCAAAGAGAGAAGATGGGAAAATTTCTGTTATACGACAACTAAAGCTGCAGTTGAAGTCGTAAAAGAGTTTTATGCCAATTTGATCCAGATAGAGGATAAACCTATAAAGGTTAGAGGATTTTTAATCGATTTTAATGCTGCACGAATAAATTCTTTCTACGAAGTACAAGATCTTCATACCAACGAGTATGATACATTCGGAACAATGGAAGGACTGCTGGAGGAGGTGATTAACTTTCTCACTGATGGGAAAGGGACTTGGAAAATTAAGCAGCGTGAACGGGTAAACTTCCCCTTTTCTATGTTAAATGCAACCTATAAGGCTTGGCTTTATTTTATTTGCTCTACTTTTCTACCCACTTATCACCATAGTGAAGTCACAAGAGATATAGCAGTTCTGAATTTTTGTATTCAGAATCATAGAAGTATAAATGTGGGGAGTATTATTTATAAAAATATATTAGCCATTGCAAAAAGTGAAAGTGGACGAGGACTAGGACATCCTGGTCTAATTTATGCACTCTGCCAATTGTCTAGAGTAGAGGCGAGAGATGATGAGAATGGGTTGAACCTATGAAACCCATTACCCAGGCTAATATAAAGACTTATGAATCCTATGAAGGATGGAGTTCTGGGACTAGGAGCTATGCACCTTCAACTAGTAGGGATATTCCCTCTACCAGTTATGACCCTCCTGCCAATAGTTCTCCTACCCTATATGATTTAATGAATGAAATGACTCTGCATCGAAAAAGTTTTGAAAGATTGAAGAAAAATTGGAGCATATTGATCAGAGAATTGAAGGATTAGAGCAGAGGCATGATTATGACAGTGATTATCTCCAGAGGCATTTTGAATTTGAGATAGCCTACTATGATGCTGAGAATTGTTATCGGAGAGGAGAGCTTGATGTTATATTTCCTAAGTGCCCCCGTTATACTCACTACCAGCCTACTCCACCTGCTGAACAAGGAGATGAAGATATAGTTTGGGATTTTAATGTTGATGATTAGATTCTATGATTAGATATTTATGTTGTGTGTTTGTGTAGTTGTTTAGTTTATGTATTTTGATTATTATGTTGTGTAGGACATTTAAACTTTGTTGCATAAGTTAAATTTGTGTAGTTTTAAATTTTAATATTTCAAATTGTGTTTGTAACTCTGAAACTGGATTAGTGAAATGTATGCGGATGTTGTGTTAAATTGTGATTAGTATTATAATAGGTATAAATTGTGTTAGTATTTTGTACTTATTTCAAAACTTTTTTACCCAACAATTTCTTTGATATTATATATGTGTAGAAAATTATTAACAGTACAGGTTAATTAAGTGATAAAAAGAACATGCAGAGCTTCAAAAGGAGAAATACGTAAAGCACGAAGGTATGCTTTAAATTTACAGTTTGTTTTCTTTTCTCCCTATAAAAATAGATAGAAAAATTTAAGTTTGGGGGAGGGAAAAACAAAAATTTAATTATTAAATTGTTCTCAATTTATATTTTCAAAATTTTTTATGTAAATGATTTTCTGTAGTAAATTTAATTCAGTAAACTAGAATTAATTTATTTAATTTATTATAGAAAGTTAAAAGAAATACTTTTAGTGATTAAACAAATTTTATAGATTAAGATGTTTGGAATAAATGATAAGAATATAGTTAACTATTTAAAGTAAGGAAAACTATATTCTTAAATATTAAATTCTGAGGTATTTAGAGGAGAAAGAAAATATTGAAACTCAATAAAGTGAAAACTATGAATTACATATAAGATAAAGAAATATTTCAAGTTTCAAATTTAGGAAGAGGAAAATGAAGTTTAAAATTATTAACTGGCTATCTAGATACAGTAATCCTCGCTTAAAAAAAAAGAGAAAAAGAAAAAGAAAAAGGATTGAAAATCAATCCAAAATGAAAAGAAAAGAAAAAGTAAATGAGGATAAGCTTGAGGAGATGTCTTATCAAAAATTAGCTTCATTTGAATCAACCTAAAGGGTAAAACTTAGTTATGTTTCTAAACTTATATATATGGATTAGTATTTTACGAAATAGTGTTTTTATGAATTTCCTATCATCTGAATATCCTAAGTAATATAATATTGCAAATATAGTCATTCTTGAAATGAATAGAAGACTAGAACTCTTAAACTTGATAACCAAATAGCCTTATATCTATAGAATTAATTTAATTATCTAAAAAAAATTTTCTAATAAACTTTACTATAATACTTATTTAAATTAAATTCATAGTATTTCTGAATTAAAACTTTACTACAAAAAATCATTACTTTTATGTAGTATCAAGATTACTTGAGGACACGTAATAGTTAAGTTTCGGGGATTTCGATCACAAGAAAATATATTAAGAAATTCATACCAATTTTGTATGAAATTGCACTTTAGAGGAAGCTATTTTCTGTGTTTTATTGCAGGTATGAAGAATTATATGTAATGAGAGCAAAAAGATTGAAAAGAAGCGAATCTGGAACAAAAAAGACTAAATGAGATGAAAATTGAACTATCCCGCCAACGGAGAGGAATAGGCCGCCGATGACGTGATTTTCTTGAAAGGTTTTGAATATATTATAAAGGAGCCAGTTGAAGGAGAGATCAAGCCCGCCGACAGCGAGCCTTAGTAGTTGGCCAATGTTCTAGAAGCCTGCCGATGGCGCCATCGAGCCCGCCGACGGTGCCATCGAGCTCGCCGACGGCGAGAAGGTCGGTTCAAGCAAATGTTCAATGAATCTGGACGTTTTTTGAAGATGTGCTTAAGCAACCTTTGGAAATATTTCTCCCTCTTTAAATAGAGACATATTTAGGCCAAAAAAGGTGTGTTCTTTTGGTGTGTGTGTCTTAATTTAAGTGTGGAGAGTCTGAGTCTGGAGAGTCTGTAGTGTGTGAGTGTGTTCTAGAGAGTTCATTATTAAGTTTAATTGAGTGTGTTGTATAAGAAGGAAGAGTCAGAGGAACTTCAAGGAGTCTGCTTGGGGAGAAGATTCAAGATAAGTTTTTGTTTATTGTTTTAAGCTTTAAATAAACTCCAAGCTTTGTGTTATTCTTCCTATGCATTCTGAGTAGTTTTCTCTGTCTTTCTCCTTGTTGTTGAGATTTTGTGAAATGGAAAATTGAATTAGTTGTGTCTTAAATATTAAATAAAAATTGTGATAATCTTTTACTTAAATCTTAATTTGCTTTCAATTTGGCAAAATGAACTGTTAAAATATGTTGAATTATCAACTATAGTAAATATTACATCCAAAATTCAGAGAAATCAAAAGTCTTGAAAGGAGGGTGTAAATAAATAGGGAAATATTATTTATTGGGCGTAGAATTGGATATTTTAGTGTGACAGACTAAAATATTCAAATTTGGTCCTATCGTTTGGGAGCTGAAGTGTAGATGTTAGCCCTCGGGCGAGGGGAACGTGGGAGCTCCGAAGTGGCAGCCGGTATCCTCCCAGCCTAGCCGTAGATTCAGTAACCAAGCATAGGATTAGTCAATGTTCTTTATGCCTGGACCAAAGTGTAAAGAATAGGAATGCTCCTATTTGGCACAATATAATTCTAACTAAATTAATTATCCATTCACTTAATTCTCTTAACAAGGATAAATATACTTTTTCTAAATTGCAATCTTCCATTAAGTAATAGAGTTTAGTATAAGCGTTCTTTATTTCCGTATACTAGATAGTAATTGAATCTGCTGAAATTAGTTCTTAATCTCTAAACTTCCCTGTGGGATCGATATCTAGGACTCCATTAGAGCCCTTTATTACTTGAACGATACGTATACTTGCGTTGATAAAAAGGGGCACATTTGTTATTTTTACTCTGTTAAACACTTATATAGTTATAAAGCTTCACAAACATATCCTCCTTGTGCGTGCCACCTATGTAGCCAATTTTTTGGCGCCGTTGCCGGGGAAGTAAAGTAATTATTAAGGTAATTTAAAAAAAAATAGTAATAATAAATAATTATTAAAGATAATTACTAGAGTAACGGACTATTTTAAAATCTACTTAAGTTGTGTATGCGTAAATTTTGAACCGAAAGACCTTACAATTCAGAATTAGAGCACACTATTAAAAGAATTAGAAAACAGAAAAAAGAAATTATAAATTTAAATCAAATGGCAAATAATCCAGCAATTGAAAATATAAATCAACCAAGACCTTTTAGAGATTACGCTAACCCTACATTAGATGAAATTCACTTAACTATCAAAAATCCTGATGTAGCGGCTAATTCGTTTGAGTTTAAACCTGCAATTATCCAAGTTGTACAGAATAATCAATTTAGTGGTTCACCAAATGAAGATCCTAATTTACATCTTGCTAGTTTTTTGGAACTTTGTGCTACTTTTAAATATGGCGGAGTACCTAATGATGCTGTTAGACTTAAGGTTTTTTTTCTTTAAGGGATAAGGCTAAGATGTGGTTAAATTCGTTAGCACCTGGATCTATTAGAACTTGGGGAGAATCGTCACAAAAATTTCTATCGAAATACTTTCCTCCTTCAAAAACTACGAAACTTAGACATGACGTAACATCTTTTAGTCAGTTTGATGGAGAATCAATATACGAAGCTTGGGAGAGATTTAAAGATCTTCTTAGGACATGCCCACATCATGCGTTACCAGATTGGTTAATTATTCAAACTTTTTATAATGGATTAGTAGGATCTCTTAGATCTATTATAGATGCTGTTGCTGGAGGTTCATTAATGTCAAAACCATTTGTTGAGGCTTATTCATTAATTGAAGAAATGGCTACCAACAATTTTCAATAGCCTTCTGAAAGGTTAAATCCAAAAAAATTGCTAGTATCCATGACTTTGATGCAATATTTCTTTTAAATATTTTGAATGTTGAAACTTCGATAATTAATAAATCTGAAATGTTTCTTAACATGAATCTTGGGACATTATAACTTATTCAAAAGTCTGGACCCAGTCACATGGTAGAAAATTAAAAGGCTCTTGATATCCCTAATCAATTACTCGTATTTCAACCACACTGCTTAATTTTGAAGTCTACTTAGGACCCAGTTCAAATTCCTTAAAGGGTGGACCCAGTTATTAGGGCATTAATTTGATTCTTCTCTGAAGTCATGATCATTTTAAAACACCGGATGTTTTGTCTTGGATTACTCCCTTCTCGATTGTCTTTCTGCTGGACTTTGAACATCTTTGAGCGTATTATTAAATTTTTATTTTTTGCTGTGGTGGGAGGGATGGGACCCACGACCCATCATCAAGTTATTTCTTTTGACTGTTTTGTTGTGGGAGGGTCGAGACCCACTACCCATTATCCTTTTCATATCCATTTTGATTGCCAATCCATGGCATTTGAACTTGTTAGCAACTTTGTCGTGGGACAGTCCTTTGGTAGATGTGTTTGATCAGCTTCAGCGATGTCATCCTTTTTGTCATCTAAAAAGTTTCTGAAAATCTGTGACGTCCTGTGCCTTGTAGTTTTAGCAGCAATACTCAAGTTAACGTACTTGTCCTGTAAACTGGGCATCCTTTTAAATTTAATCACGTGAAATTTTTTTTCTTATTTCTAGATTTCACATTTTTTTTATTATCACGTGAAATTTTATTTTGGTTTGAAATTTTGACAAAACTTTATTTTGTTTAGAGTTTATTAGAGGGTTGTTGGAGTGAAATATCAGTTTGACCTATTTGCAACAAGTCAAAGCCAAAGAGAAATGAAGTGTTAGACCTGGTCTAAGATTTAGAGGAGGTTGAATTCGCATCGAACTCACTTCAATAAAACGCTCCTATTCTAACACACTTATTGGGGTCCACCCCATTTTGGGAGGCGGAAGGATTCTGGAACCTCTTTGTTTAGGGATGTCTAAACAGTGGCTCCAGAATCTAAAAGGAGTTGACTATACTCGCTAAAGACAGAAATGAGCGAGGTATGCCAATGTAAAGAATAGTAGTTTGGTCCACTAGGGACATGGACTCACTACCGATTTATGAAAGTGAAACAATCTAATCAAAATGGAGATAGGAACTTCATCCCCAGTGGAGTCGCCAAAAAATTGTCGGCGCATTTTTTTTAATTTAATTTAAGTATATATAGTTTTAAAT
>CM040422.1:13043512-13060513 GCA_022702705.1 Papilionanthe hookeriana x Papilionanthe teres
CATAACTTTGTGTAGAAAAATCAGAAAAATAAAAGAAAAATACCCTCTTGCTCGAGTGAACGGAGGAGAATAATGTGGAAAAGAAATCATTTAATTTCATCAAGTATTTTATTTTTAGTAATTTATTTACTCTCTGCATACATTTAATTCTCCATGCATTCATACAATTCACCATGGCATGAGACCATAGGGCTTTTGAAGCCTCCGAATTTGGGAACATTCCCTGAATTTTCCAAAGTCAGAGGCCATCCCTATGAAGAGTTATTGATTTTTCAAATTCATGTCACTGTTTTGAGTATTTTAATTCCAATAAATAGCATGTTGTGTAATAAATTCTAGGAAAATTTGGTGATGTTCCTTATGACCAGAGAACCCTAGGAAAAATAGGACTTGAGTTAATTCACTCAGATCAACCCTAATTGGCTTAAACACCCAAAATAGGTCTCTAATTAATTAGAGCTAACCATACATCAAATTGACTTGAAATCAATTCTCCACTGACCTTTAGGATCAGAGGAACCCACCATAAAAATTTGAGGTCAATTGGACTTGGTTAGCCCCACTAATTGGGTTGATTAAGCCACTTAGTCATTTTAAACTTTAAAAATTCATAACTTTCAAAATATCTTTCAAAAATTCACCAAATTGGTTCTGGAGTCTCTCTGATATCAGGGGAATTTAAGAAAATTAAAATTTCAATTTTCTAAAAAAGTTGATTTTTAATATTATTTTAATATTTTTAAATAATTAAAAAATAATAAAAATCACAAAAATAATAAAATTCACCAAAATGTCACATTTTGAATTTTAATCACTTAGGAACAAACCCCATATTTTTCTTAGGCCTATTTGGTGAAATATTAATTTTTAAAGCTCTAGGGTAATTTTAAAATTAAAAAATGTATTTTCTAGCATTTTCACCAAAATAATTATAATAAATCAAAGAAAAATCAGAAAATTGTAAAATTTGGTTCTCTGGAATCCTTGATATCAGAGAGAATTTTAAAAATTATAAAATTCATTTTTCAACATTTATTTTATTTTTAAATTAATTAATACTCCAGAACTTAAAATAATTCTAATAAATAAAATATAATTCAAAAATCACAAAATTTGGTCCAAGTGGTCCTCTGGTCATTAGGAATGTCCCCTAATTTTCTTAAGGACAGAAACTTTCCCTTGGTCATGTTATCAAATTTTCCTTGAAAATCTCTTTTTTCTACTAAAAATAATTATATAAATAAATTAAATACAGAAAAATCACATTTTCTCCTCTCATGTCTTTATTGACATATGAGTGAAGTCACATAAAAATTTCAAGTTCATTTGAGTTCAATTTAGTGAGTTATGAAATTATTAGGCTTGAAGGGTAAAATGGTAATTAAATTTTAACCCTTAATTAAAACTTTAGGTTTAATAAAAAATTAACAAGTAAAATATTTGATCTTAATCTGATTTGGATGATTGAAATTTAAATAATTAAAGGGTAGAAACCCATTAAGCAATTTAAAATGATTAAACCTTAATTAAATAATTGATTAAATTTGGAAGAATAATAAAATTGGAATTATTAAAATAGGGATATTATTAGGAAGAGATTTATTCTTTAATTTAAAAATCCCTAAATTTAATCATCTCATTAATATTCAACTCTTAATTAAAATGATAACTCAAATTTAAAATATTAAAAGACTTAATCATTAAACTAAAATTAAATCATTAAACTCTTTCAAAAATTTCAATTAAAATTAAATTAAATTAAATTAAAAATTAAATTAAATTAAGTAAATTAAATTAAAATTAAATTAAATTAAATTAAGATTAAAAGTTGAATTAAATTAAATTAAATGAATTAAATAAATAAATAAAATTAAATTAAATTAAATTAAATAAAATTAAATAAATAAATTAAATTAAATTAAATTAAATTAAATTAAATTAAATTAAATTAAATTAAATTAAATTAAATTAAAAATTAAATCAAATCAAACTAAATTGAATTAAATTAAACCAAATCAAACTAAATTGAATTAAATTGAATTAAATTAAATTAAATTAAATTAAATTGAATTAAGTTGAATTAAATAACATCACCTAAGACATAAAGAACTCAAAAATAAATCTAAAATAACTTGAACACTATTCCAAACTTAAATCATTAATTTGAACTTAAATTTGAATCACAAACCGTTTGAACACCAATTTACCCTCAAGAGCTTTAGTTATCATAACTCCTAAACGGAATATAAAATGAAATGTTACTTCACTTATAGGACATTCAAATGTCCTAGTTCACTGAGCAAGTTAACAAAAATTGAAAACCTCGGACGATCGATTCACTTACACAATTAAATTCTCTTGGACTTAAAACAATCCTAGAAATATCGAAAAGATGTTTAGGATTCTTCCTAAGCACTTCCTCGATATGATAGGATATTTATAAGAACAATTGAACTTAGTTGTTCTTTGATGAAGAAAATCGTCTTCAAACCAAAAAACACAAAGAACCTAGACGTCATAGGAAATGACTAGCTATAGGATTAGGAATTTGGTAGAAAACCATAACCCTTTCCCTTAGCTTTACCTAGGAACTTGCTTAAATATTCTAATTGTGTTTTAAGTGCGGCTTGGGATGACGGGAAGACCCTCCGGGTACGCTTTTATTTTATTGCGATTTACTTTACGGTAATTTATTTAATCGCATCGCACTTATTTTTCTTGCATGATAAACAACGATTGCATGAAAACCTACACCTTTAGGACGAAAACCAAAGCTGAAACCCATAACTAAATTAAAAGACACTACAAGATAAAATTCACCTCCACAACATTTCAAAATATAAGACAACTCAAAATTTAATCACAAACGGAACACAAAACTACAATTACAACTAAATTAAAACGTCTTGTTGGATGATCGGGAATACCTCGGATGATGTAACCTACGTGTTGCTAACGGGATTTCCACGGTCTAAATGAAAGTGTGGAACTCATTCAGTTGAGTTTAGCAAATTCATCTGGACTAAGTGAATCCGATAAAAATAATGATGCCGGAAGGATGGAACCGTGGGATCTTAACCGGTGTTGTTATAATCAACTTCAAGATTTGTTTTAATTAAAACACAAAAAACACTTGGAAATTAAGACTTCTCTAAACCAAAACACTTTTCTCATCCCTTGATTTATGATTTCTAAAACTAAACCTCTGCAACAACAAGGAGCTCGGAGCATGGTGGGCAGCACGGCCATCGTCGTCAGCAAAACCTGTGTCGACATCAGCAAAACTTTCCTAGAATTAAAACAACAAAGCCATAGGACTTCGAGGTAGTTTGCCTAGTGCAACATAAATCCTCAACTCTTCGTTAGGCATTTGCATTGCAAATTAAGCCCTAACCGGTCTTAGGATTCCGAGGTAGTCGTCCGATACGACATAAACCCTCGTATCTTCCGAGCAATTCGTATGATTACTATCATATAAATATAAGCCCTAATTAACTAAAATTGGCAAGATTAAAACATTAAATAAACATTAGGACTTTCCTAAATCCAAGCCAAACAATAGGATAGTCGGGAAATTACCGAAGTTCGCTTCGAATCCGTAATTTCTCCTACTTTTCTTCCTTTGAACTCCCAAAATAAAAATGTTCCAAACTTGATCCATTCCCTATCGAGATTCAAAAATTCAATCCTTTGAAAACTTAAACTTTGAAATTCTTGAGAGCGGAATTATTGATTATTATCGAGAGTTTTCTTAGGTGATTCCCGTCACTTAAGATGTAATTAACTATGGGGCTTGCCCTTATAGGAATTTTAAAGAACCCGGAGTAATATAAACCCCGTTTAATATTTTCATATTAAACAGGGGAATTCTATCGGCTTATAAAATTGGTTCGCGGACCAAACGGATGTCACAAATCTTCTAGTTTATTTAACCGAGCCCCATTATCAAGCGAAGTGTGTCTATTCTTCGGGATAGATACACGATTTGTGGTGCGGCGCTCGTTTATATAAACTATTTGGGATGTGAGATCGGTTTGATTTCATATCTTAAAATCTTCAAATTTAAAATTATTTTCAAAATCAAATATTACTTTCTAAATTATATCTATATTTAAATTTAAAATTCGCCGACAACTTCTGTTAGGCGACCCCTTTTCAAAACACAAAACCTAAAAAAAATATGCCGACAACTTCTGGCGACTCCGCTGGGGACAATTCCTCTCTCCATTTTAATCAGACAATTCTGCTTTCAAAAATCGGTAGTGCATCCATGTCCCTTATGGATCAAACTACCCTTCTTTCCGTTGGGATACTATGTTCAGTTCTACCTTGAACAAGTATAACCAACATTCTCTTGGATTTAGGAGCCACTTGTTTAGACACCTCCAAACGGAGAGGTTCCGAGATCCTTTTACCTCATTTACGAGGTGGGGTGGACCCCCGATAGGTGTTAGTTTAGGAGTGATCCTTCGAGTCGAGAAGTCTTGCTTAAGACTCTCTTTTCCCTTCCAACTCCGATTCGATTCCTTACCTTCTCTACACCTTTGAACACTCCGTTCTAAATAAACAAACCCTCTAATAAGTGATTCTTTTAATAAGTGATTCCTTCTTATAAATACATGAACATGAATGAGTTCGGACTCTTTTCAATTCCTTTCTTTTCGTCCTAAAGAAAAGAAGCATAACTCGGGACCGACAACCGAGATCTACCCCGTAAATGGAAGCCCCAAAGCCGATTTTCTCTTTTACCAATGGATCGGACGTCGCCGTCCATAAGGATGAGTTGCCCGACAATGGAATCATCCGATTCGGATAAGGATTTGAAAATACGAACGTCGAGATCACCGACGTCTCCCTTTTCGCACCGATGAACAAGGTATCCGAAGCCGAGGAGCCGCGGCTCGAGTTCGACCTTGGAGTCGACCCAAGAATTCCTCCCCTGCAAAGGATCCCGACTAAGAGGAGTACCGATGTCCATAGAAGGACCGTTATCTCTACCCCACTTGGTCTAGTTGTTTTCGCACCTACCCCGACTTTTGCCAAATCAAAGGGGAAAGAAATCCGGAATTATGATGGACTCGTTACCGTGGAGGGTACGAGATCTTCCCGTAAGACCTTCCGTTTTCGAAATCGGGTCCGGTTCAAAGATTCCGTCACCGACAAAGACCCAAAGAAGAAACAAAAGTAGAAGGATCGCTAGAGAAGCCGTAGCCGTTGAAATTGCTTTCCTAGAGGAAATTCCGGAATCGCGAATATACACCATTGCTCGAATACATACCACTCTTGGGAGGAAGCAGGTTTCATCCCCTTTCCGCCGCAGCTGATGAGGAAAATATTCGCAAGATTGCTGCCACATTACCACAGCCCGCATATTACAACGATAGCCGCAAGAAAAGAACTAGAACTACGCCGTTTGCTCAACTGCAAACGTTGGTAGAAAAGTTAGCAAAGAAGGAAAAGCGCCCCGTATCGAAATTCTACGAAGGATAGGGCGGGTGCCAGTCAAATCCCGTCTTGGGCCCCGAGTAGAACCCGCCATCATGACAGAAAAGCCGAGTAAAAGAATGAAGGCTAGTCCACCTGTTGTCGTCTCAGGATTACAGATTAGGGAGGATACCACCTTCCAGCATTTGGCCGACAGACCATCTGGTCCTAGACCTTCTGCTGCCGAAGGATGGTATGGCTTCCCACTCCTGGGCGGTTGAGATTGAAACGAGCGGCTCGAGAAAGAAAGTCTCGCCGGAGACTTGAATGCGAAGAAAGTGCTACCGCGATGAAGGGGACTCGTGAGAACGGGGACCGGCAGCCTATCGCACGACAACCACGAAGACACACGAAAGCCCCGCTAGAAGATGCCATGGAAAAGTTGAGAACCGATATCCGACGATTGGCAAAAGAAAGAGAAGAAAAGTTCGGAGACGAGATTGATTCATCGGAATTCATGGACGACGAATACGCGGAAATCAACATGGTTGAGACACGAGCTTCGGCGGCTTCGCAAGGTGCTCCCGCGGCCGCGAAAGAGAGGAGCCGGAATCGATGAGAAGGCAGGCTTCGGGAAAAAGACGACACGATCGCTCGAATGGCGAAAAGGATGGAAGAAATGGCCGTAGCTCCGGCCACTCTCCGCAGTCAAGTACAACCACATGAGAGACACCCCCGAGAGGTCATTCACATTGTAGACGGAGGAAAGGAGATTACGTCCGTCAATGGGGATGATCGGCCGAAAAAGGATGCAACACAAAGTATGATTCCCGAAAAGGATATCAAGAACTTGGTGGAACGACAGAGTGCGAGAAGCCTTAGCACAATCGAAGAGCGGGACATCCATTCGGACGGGTAGACCTTACCCGGAAGAATTCGACGCCGTCCAATACCCGAAAGGCTTCGTACCACCTCTGTTCAAGACCTTCGACGGAACCGGAACCCCCGACAGGCATGTGGCACACTTTCGTGCCGGTTGTTGCAATGCGGCGGGAGCGATGCATTACTCTTCCGACGGTTCGTCGGCGATCCGTCGGGAATCGCCTTCGGCCGGTATGCGGAATTACCAAATGGTTCGGTGAAGACGTTCTCGAGCTAGAGAACCTCTTCATCAAGCGATTAGCCGGAGCTCGGCACCACATCACTATAGGTGATTTAGTGGTAGAGAAGCGAAGCCGAATGAAACTTTGGTGGATTACATACTTCGATGGAGGAACTTAAGCATGAAGTGTGAACCACTAACTGCAAGAACGAACATGCGATCGGCATTTTACTAAAAAGCATTCACGGCCCGATAGCACTTCTCCTCGAGGGATTCTACTATTAAGACTTTCGAGAAGTTGTTAAGCAAGGCCGGAAGCTTACAAGAGGAGGCAAAGCAATTAAGTTTCACCGACAAGATGGATAAACAAAAGCCTCGTAAAGACTTTTGAAAAGAAATCCGGGATCGTTGCGGCGAGTTGACAAAGGCAAGCAACCGATGCAAATACCACCGAACGGCCGCGAAGAACCACAACGGAATTATCGGCAACCCCGGCCCGACTATCGGTCATCTCCGCGAGTATGAACAACCGCCTCGTCCGCAACGTACATTAAGAGAGATTTTGAGCGAGAGAATATCCATTCAAGAATGAAGCGATGCCGAAAATGTTCCGTAGTCCGATGAAGACTCCGCATTTTTCCAATTCGCCGGAGCCTAAAAGACCGGAGGAAGTCGACAAGAAGGTGATCCCAACTTTTGCCCCTACCACCGGATGCTTGGGCACAAGATAGAAGATTGCATTACCTTTAAAAGTTGGCTCAACGACAACTTGCGGAAAGGGAATATAACGATCCCGAAGGAGTACATGAAGGAACCCCGTAAAGGAGGTTCCGTCAATGTTGTCTCGACCGATCCCATCATTCCAATAGATCCCTATACGACCGACGATGGATGGACTACCGCTTGGACGAGGTCTTCGAAAAGATTTTAGACGAGCATCCAAACCGCTTCGGTGCGAGCTTCAATTCGTAGTTTGAAACCTGTTAAGCCGGTACTCATCACTTGCGATAGAAGAGCCACCTCGACAGGAGACGATTGAAGAAAAGAAGAAAATTGACGAAGAAGAGAAGACCGAGGCACCTAAGGCTAGACTAGGGGCCGCTTATCCTAGGATAGTTGTTTCCGATTCGGGGAGAAATCCCTCGAACCCCCGACTCGTATGATTATCTACTCACTTCGGTGGGATCATATAATGATAAGGGTGATGGCGTTGGCTACGTTTTGACTGTTTCTAACGATTACGTAACTAACGATAATCCGGATATCGATTTCGATACCAACGACAATTCTCAAATCATACACGATCTCCACGAGCAAAATAATGAAGAAGACATCCATCAAGGAGGCTACGAGAGTTCAACAAGCAACGAATCTATTTGCGAGTTTCGAGGAGCTCCGGTCGCGATAGAGTTAGAGCCTTCGGACTGCGAAGCTAATCCGGAAGAGCCTGTCATTCCGATTCAAGAAGAGACACCGCGAAGCTCAACAATATATTCGAAGAAATTACGAAGTCAACTTAAGGAGTGGAAAAGTTCTACCTCCGAGAATGGGTCCAAAGGACAAAGGAAAGCGGTGGTTGTTCGGGAAGAACCAACCCCGGCAGAAGAAATACCCATTCGAGAAGAAGCGAGTAGACACATGAAAACAAAGTGGACTACAACGTGCTAGCCCATCTTAGGAAACTACCAGCCAACCGAGCCTCTACGACGCTCTCATCTTATCAAAGGAGATTAGAGAAGCTCTGATCAAGGCCTTACTTGATCCAGAAATTTGCTTAGCTCAAATGGCCGGAGATTCCTTAGATGAGGTTTGCTCGTTGAAGGAACAGCGAGGTGTTACCTTCACGGACAACGACCTACTACTTGGGACGTCAGACCACAACCGACCGTTGTACATTTCGATTACTAATTGGGAAGTTTACACTCTCCGGAGTATTGGTGGATCCGGGAGCATCAATCAATATAATGAATCTTCGAACGCTAGCATACTTGGAAATTGATGCCCGCGAGCTCGAGGCGGACAAAATGTTATTAAGAGGATTCAACCGGAAAGGAGAAAGAGCCCTCGGCTCAATAACACTCGCTAATGAAGACCGGTGACTTAGCAAAGACAACCGCGAAATTTCACATAATTGATTCGAAACATCGTTCAACGCTCTACTCTGGGCCGACCATGGATACATGAAAACGGGATGGTACCATCATCTCTACATCAATGCATCAAATACTACGACGGAGGGGAACGAGTGTATTAAAGGTGACTTACAACCGTTCTCCGTACATGAAATCGGAATCCATGAAGATGCGACTTATTATGCACCCCCGAAGAAAACGGTCTTCTCCGGAGATACCATAACAAATGAAACAAAGGAAATTTGGGACAACGAAGAACCTCGAAGTTCTAGTCCAACGATCACTCACCACTCCCTTACGGCGAGATGATGAAGGTTTCTCCACAACTCGCATCCGAGGTCGAGGCCGGGGACGAGGTCGTGGTAGAGACGTTAGGACGATCGGACGAGAGGAAACCGACCATCAATGTCGATTGGGAAGATACTTCTGAAGAAGAAAAAGAAATCAAACAAGAAGCAGCGACAATAAGTCGGAAGAAGCCGCAATTCAGAATCCCTCTCGAAGATGAGAAGAATGAAGAATATAAATCGATGTACGAGAAGATTAACCACTATGTACATACTATGACTCTGACCCCGATCCATTCTAATAAAATCGAGGGTATGGAGGTCAAAGAGGTACGTAGCGGTGGTGCAAAACCAATCAAATTCTACCGTGGTGCTTCTTCCTCCAAAGCCGAAAATAATGTACAACTTGAAGATGCTACTTCATCGGAATTAATGGAATTGCCTTTTGAGTGGTACTCTCCCTGTGTTCAAAATTTAATTCAGCGTGGTTTCTTACCAGACAATGGACAAAAGGTCGATCACAACGTTTTGAAAATTTATGGAATAACTCCGGTCGTCCACCCAACTCGAAAGCATGGTCTCGGATTCGGCACGGTAGGATCGGTTGATGATACCGAATTTTGCTTGGTTGTCACTTGCGAATCTAATGAAAACCGCATGGAAACTACGGAAGAGCTTGAAGATTTACAAATTGGAGATGCTCCACCGAATTCGAAGAAGAAATCAAATCTACGATAGATGAGTTAACGAAGTTAACTTAGGTACTAGCGAAGAGCCTAGACCTACCTTTGTTAGCTCTTTACTCAATAAAGAAGACTCGAAGAAATAATCGAGTTATTAATGGAATTTAAAGATCTGTTTTGCTTGGAGCTACGATGAGATGCCGGGATTGGCTACGGAGGTCGCGATCCATAAATTAGGAGTGGACCCTACTTCCGTCCTGGCCGGACAAGGTCCCAGAAGAATGCGGCTAGAAATCGAACAACAAGTCATAGCCGAAGTTAAAAAGCTAATAGATGCTAAATTTGTCCGTGAAGAACAATACCCGACTTGGTTAGCCAACGTGGTACCAGTCAGGAAGAAGAATGGACAGATCAGAATTTGTGTGTATTTCGGAGATTTAAACAAGGCATGTCCAAAAGATGAATTCCCTCTACCGATCCCGAATTAATGATCGACATTGCTTCGACACATGAAATATTCTCATTCATGGATGGATCTTCGGGATACAACCGGATAAAAATGGCTCCGGAAGATGAAAAGCTTACGAGCATTCGAACGCCGATCGGAGTATTTTGCTACACGGTGATGCCATTCGGATTGAAGAACGCGGGAGCAACCTACCGAGAGCAATGACAAGAATTTTTGATGATCTCATCCACAATCAAGTCAAATGCTACGTGGACGATGTGGTCATCAAAAGCAAAGTAAAGGACAACCACTTGTATGATTTGAGAATTGTTTTCGAACGATTAAGACAATTTAACCTTAAGATGAATCCCTTAAAATGCGCCTTCGGTGTCACCTCCAGGAAATTCTTAGGATTCGTTGTCCGACATCGTGGAATCGAAATCGATCCGGAAAAGATAAAAGCTATCTTAGAAATGCCGCCTCCCAAAAACCTTAAAACAACTACGATCTTTTCAAGGGAAGTCGGCAAATCTTCGACGCTTTATCTCAAACTCGTCGAGTAGGTGTCGACCTTTCTCGGCACTAGTTAAAAAGGACGCCAAATTTATTTGGGAAGAGAAATGCCGGAGGGCCTTCGAGGACATTAAACAATATTTAATGACACCTCCTGTCCTAGCGGCCCCGAGTCTCGGGTAGACCGCCGATACTTTACACCGCGGCTTTAGACGACTCTCTCGGAGCCATGTTAGCCTGAGTCGATGATGAGGGTAAAGAAAATGCTCTTTACTACCTAAGTCGTCGTTCATCGCCGAGCGGAAATAAGGTATCCCGCAATTGAAAAGCATTGTTTGGCCCCGATCTTCGCCGCTCGAAAGCTCGAGCATTACATGCTTTCTCATAAGGTCAACTCCGATCTCGAAGTTTAATCCATTGCAATACTTGATGACTCGTCCAACGCTTTCCGGCGGACTTGCCAAATGGTCGATGATATTATTGCAATTCGATATAACTTTCGTGCCTCTTCGTGCCGTAAAGGGACAAGTCTTAGCGAGACTTCCTCGCAGCGACACCCTTTGCGGGCGGAATCTCCTCTCAATGACGATCTCGCTAGATGAACAAATAATGAACCTAGAAGACCTTGATGATCGACGTTGGGAATTATATTTCGACGGAGCATCTTCGACACACAAAGACGAAGAATCGCAAGTGATAGTGCCGGCAAGGCAGGAATCGGGCTAATCTTTATAACACCGGAGCGGGGGATGTTAAGATACTCCTACCACTCGACGTGAACCATGTACAAACAATGAAGCGGAATACGAAGCCCTCATAACAGGATCGGAATTAACCATTCGAATGGGGATAACGGACATCAACATCTACGGGGATTCACGATTAATCATTCAGACGAGTCATCGGACAATACATAATTTTAAAACCAAGACTCGAACAATACTTCCGAGTATGCCATACAAGTTGTTGGAACGGATTCCGAATGTGACAATCTACAAAATTCCCAGAAAAGAAAACGCTTTAGCAGATGCGCTAGCCCCTCTCGCAAAAGAATTTGCCTGTTTGCAAGATGAATCAGTAGAAGTGTCAGTTCACGGACGCCAGATCCTATCACAGCTTGACATAGACACGATACACAAATCAGAAAAGAAAAAGGATCGATTGCAATGTGATGTGAAAACACGGAAGATTGGCGACGTACCATTAATGAACTACCGCAAACGGGAAAGCTACCGGACGATAGGTCGTTAGCCCATCGTATCAAGAAAAGAACTGCGTCCTACGCATTAATAAACAACACGTTATACGAAGGTCTTTTGATCAAATGTGGCTAAGGTGCCTAAACGGGTCCGAGGCCCGTGAAATTGTTAAAGAGGTGCATTCAGGACTCCGTGGCGCTCACCGATCGGGTCCAAAGATGAAAATGAAAATTAAAAGACTAGGGTACTACCGGCCCTCGATGATGACCGATCGCATGAAAATCGCCAAGAGCCGTCATCGGTGCCAAGTGCACGGAGTGGTTCTACACCAACCTCCAAATGTGCTACATCCGACAATCGCATCGTGGCCATTCGAATGTTGGGGCACGGATATAGTGGGTCCAATAGAACCACCGTCGTCGAAAAGGACATCGCTTCGTTCTTGCGGCTCAGATTACTTTTCCAAGTGGGCGAGGCGGTTCCACTTGAGAAGTGAAAGCACATCACGTGCTACAATTTTTCAAGAACCAAGTTGTCTACCGTTTCGGAGTGCCGCGCGAATCATCTCGGATAATGGGTCGGCATTCGAAGCACACAAATCAACAATTTTGTCGGGAGACACGGAATCGATCGGCGATATTCAACAATTTACTACCCAAGAGCAAACGGCCTTCGTTGAGGCTTTTAATAAAACTCTCGTTCAAATTTTAAAGAAGACTTTGGACGATAATAAGAGAAATTGGCACGAGAAGTTGTTAGAAGCCTTACTGGGCCTACCGGACAACCTTCGAACTCCTACTCGAAGCTACACCTTACGCCGTGGTGTATGGGTCCGAGGCGAGTGTTACCTTTAGAGGTTCGGCTTCCTTCACTCGGAATTGCGATTGCAAATAAAATCACAACGGAAGAAAACGCCAAATTACGACTCGAAGAATTAGAGAGCCCGGAAGGGAAAAGACTTGCGGCGCAACGTAATTTAGAACTATACCAAGCTAAGATGGTTCAAGCCCATGACAAGCCGGTCCGCCTAAGAACCTTCAAAATTGGTGATTTAGTTCTCGTTCTCGAAAGACCTATTCTTGCACACCGCAAGATAGGAGGAAAATTTGAACCCACTTGGGAAGGACCGTTTGTGGTTGAAGCGGTATACTCAGGAGGTTCCTACCAGCTAGTGAATTGCCAGGGAGAGCGACATATGCTTCCGATCAATGGACGATACTTGAAAAAGTATTACGCTACCTGATGTTTCGAAGGAATGAACTTTCCATCCCTAGAAGCACGGGTGAAGTGATTACTTATGAATGGGTCCGAACCCAAAAATAATAAAATGTGCTAAAATAAATAAAATCCTGATAATAAAATTTTCCTTGTTTTCTTTTCCAAATCAAAATCTCTTTCCTGATCTTATCCCACTTCATTCCTATTAAGTTTGAAAATATAAGAATAAAAAAATGTCTTTAATAAACATTTTCTTAATGTTCTTGTTCTTAGTACAGCCCCTGATCCTTTCCCTTGTCTTTTCGCAGGGAAATGTCGAACGGGCGGTTGGTCCTGAACTTTAAGAATGGCGTAAGCCTTGCACTTGATGAAAAGAGGGTGAAAGATGGAGCGGTAATCGAGATTGACTCAGATTTCGCACCAGCAGGCCTACAGTACGAGGAAAGTGATCCGGGTCCCGGTTGACCGAGAAGAACCTGCCCGGACATACGGTGATGAAAGTGGGTGGCCCAAGCCACCAATCCAACGAACAAGAAAAGAAAGACAAATATTGAAGAAGATAAGAAAATGAAGTCCGTAGTCGCTTACAGCGGAGGGCGGAGCTTGTCGGCCGCGCGCCCACAGAGATTCAAGAAGTTCGAAGAGCTACTCTCACAGCGACGCAACGAAGAAATAAGAATCACCGTATCCGTAAGTTGTTGACAAAACTAGCTGCGGATCAGCACGACGAGGCAGTTGCTAATGTCAGTGCATACACTTCAAGGACATCGGTTCACCAGGAACCAGAAGAAAGGAGGCCAGCTCCTAGGATGAAAGAAAGAACCAGGGAAATCTTCAGAAAATCAGAAGAAAGAAGGCTACCACGCCACCGGATAGAAACACCAATGATGCATGACCTTGTTGCAGAAGCAACCCCGGGGGATGTCCCGACGAGCATCATCCACCGAGGAGCCGAGGTATGCGGGAGAACGTGAAGGGATTGAACCGTATATCCCACAATATGTCACAAGGCCTCGCCATCCGCGATCATTCCGAATACGAGCTGGAGAGAATGCGAGAATGTTGAAAAGAAAACCTTTGAATACTTTGAGAGAATTAAAGGCGAGGAGGATCAATATACTTGGAGGGCCTCGAGCTACATACGGACGTATTCTCGGAGTATGAACGACGACAGAATCGTGGATTGCATCCGGGATTTGAAAAGAATGGGCCGAGCGGGCCGCCTAAGGGAAAACACATACTCGTAACCCCGGAGATGGATGCCGGGGAAAGGAAGAATCACAATACAATGTGGATGCTCGTTACAACTTTGCGGAAGACGGAAGGAAACCCACCGGAATACTCGCGTCATGGGCAAGTGGATCCGATGCCATTAGTCATCAAGAGAATGGTAAAGAGATTGATAACATGGAGAGTACCGCCAAGTAGACCGCATACCCAATACTTGCATCATCAACATCTACAAACAGAGTGACCGCATACCCCCACACATAGATCACCACGACTTTGTCGGACCTTTCGCACGGTCTCTTTCCTGAGCGAGTGTAACATCATGTTCGGATCCGACCTCCGGATAGCGAGCCCGGGTGAGTTCCGAGGGCCGGTGAAGATACCTTTACCGGTAGGTTCCGTCATGATATCGAAGGGCAACGGAGCGGATATCGCTAAGCATTGCATACCAGGAGTACCGGTGAAGCGGATCTCGGTTACTTTCGGGAGAATGGATGACGGGAAGACACCTTACCATTTCCGACGGACCGGAGCTAGAGAGCCTCCGACCTTACGAGCCGCGAGTTACATGGAAAATATCACACCTCCGATGTACATCCATACGGCATCCTTGCCAAGGATGGCTTGGAAGGTGATGTTATTGACCATGTACCCCACTATTCGGACATGGATTTTTGACGAGATGCTTCTTTGGATGGATCGACAAAGATCATACACGATCCGTTTGAGTCTACATGGATTGTATGAAATATATTCCGGATCAAGATGTATGATGTATCTTCTACATGATTGGAATGAAAGTGACCATGTCACATTTTTGGCCTTCACCTCTTTTGTGCAAATTGATTGGGAAACGCCATTAAAGTTAAATGAACTTCGAACAAAGAACGAGAAAGAAATAAAACAAAAAAAAGATAAAAGAAAACTTTCTAAAAAAAAGAGAATCTAAAAAATGACAAACACCAAATTCACACGAACATTAAATAAACGATAAAATAAAATTTGAATTATTAAACGATAAACAAAATCAACAAAATGTTAAATCAAATTCTCAATCAAATTTCGAATCCAATCTCGATCAAACTTCAAATTTGATCTTCCAAATTTCAAATCAAATCTTAAATCAAATTTCAACCGAGTTCAAACTCACCCTTCCAAATTTCGAATTCAATCTTTCCAGATTCCAAATCTCTATCGAATCTCGAATTCGATCTTCCGGATCTTAAATCGAATCCCGTCTAAATTTCAAATCTCAAATTCAATCTTTCCGGATTCCAAATCTCTATCGAATCTCAAATTCGATCTTCCGGATCTTAAACCAAATCTCAATCAAATTCAAGTTCAATCTTTCCGGATTCCAAATTTCTTCCAAATCTCGAATTCGATCTTCCGGATCTTAAATCAAATCCCGATCGAATTTCAAATCTCAAATTCGATCCTCAGGATCTTAAATCAAATCCCGATCCAATTTCGAATCTCGAATTCGATCTTTCCGGATCTCACATCAAACCTCAATCAAATTCAAACTTTTGGGTCGAGGATTTTACATCCAAGACTGTACGCTTTTAGGATTCTTTCCCTATTGCACTCGAAATACATCAAATTCAAACTTCGGATTGAGGATTTTACATTCGAGACCGCATTCGCTTTAGGATTCTCTCCTATTGCACTTGAAATACATCAAATTCAAACTTTTGGGTCGAGGATTCTACATCCAAGACTCGCACTTGCTTTAGGATTCTTTCCCTATTGCATCGAAATACATCAAATTCAAACTTTTGGGTCGAGGATTCTACATCCAAGATCTGCACTTGCTTTAGGATTCTTTCCCTATCGCACTGAAATACATCAAATTCAAACTCTTGGGTCGAGGATTTTACATCCAAGATCGCACTGCTTTAGGATTCTCTTCCTATCGCACTCGAAATACATCAAATTCAAACTTTTGGGTCGAGGATTTTACATCCAAGACTCGCACTTGCTTTAGGATTCTTTCCTATTGCACTCGAAATACATCAAATTCAAACTTTTGGGTCGAGGATTCTACATCCAAGATCGCATCGCTTTAGGATTCTCTTCCTATCGTACCGAAATACATCAAATTCAAACTTTTGGGTCGAGGATTCTACATCCAAGACCGCACCGCTTTAGGATTCTTTCCTATTGCACTCGAAATACATCAAATTCAAACTCTTGGGTCGAGGATTTTACATCCAAGACCGCACTGCTTTAGGATTCTTTCCCTATTGCATCGAAATACATCAAATTCAAACTCTTGGGTCGAGGATTTTACATCCAAGACTGCATCTGCTTTAGGATTCTTTCCCTATTGCACCGAAATACATCAAATTCAAACTTTTGGGGTTGAGGATTTTACATCCAAGACCGCATTGCTTTAGGATTCTTTCCTATCGCATTGAAATACATCAAATTCAAACTTTTGGGGTTGAGGATTTTACATCCAAGACTGCATTGCTTTAGGATTTTTTTTCCCTATGGCAATGAAATACATCAAATTCAAACCTTTGGGTCGAGGATTTTACATCCGAGACTGCATTGCTTTAGGATCTTTTCCCTATCGCAATGAAATACATCAAATCAAATTCAAATTCTTGAGGTTAAGGATTTTACATCCAATACCGCATTACTCTGCGATCTTTCCTCATTGTAATGATCCAATCCAATCAATTCAATTTTCTTTTGGGGTTGAAGATGTTACATCTAAAACTTCAAAATTCCAATTTTCATTTCAAATCAAATCTCTT